>PVLC010002291.1:31818-118174 GCA_004027655.1 Graphiurus murinus | reverse complement strand
CCAAAAAAAAAAAAAAAAAAAAAAAAAAAAAAAAAAAGGAGGTTCTGGAGGAGACATGGTGTCTATTCAGATATTCAGAAATCATTTCCAGAGATTTGCACATGAAGCAGAACATAGAATATACATTTATTAAATTAAATAATGTATTCATTTATTAGATGACTAATTGTTTTAATTAGTGCACAAAAGTGCTCAGTTTTATTAAAAATAAGAAATTTAGTGCAGTCAAAAGAGGAAAACAAGGATGACTCAATTACATGCTGTTACATATTCATTCCAAATAATATCAACTTCCCTATATCTGTAGGAATCTTTAATTATCTTACTTAATGAATTATTAACATTCTATATTGCAACAAACAATTCTCCAGCATGATTTGAATGACTATAAAATAATTCATGGCATTGACTGTAGTTTACTTAATGGAATTTATTTAAAGAAATGAAAATTTGAGGATTTTCTGTGTATTGATTGAGTTTTGCTCTTTTAAAGGTGTCTATGAGTGTGCACGCATGTGTGTGTGTGTGTATGTGTGTATAGGCGTGTGGTTTATTACATAATTGACTATTTCCTGAGTATAAAGTCTTAGTAGTAAAAGTATGAGGTCAAATATCTTAGAAATAGAAGTATGAGGTCAAAGATAATGCCTACTTTTAAGAATTTTTTCAATATTTATTGCCAACTTGCCCTCCCAAGCCATTTAAAACAATATCCTTTTCCCAATAACCTTTCTGAGAGTAGATAAAAAGGAGGAAAATAAGACCTGAATCATAGAATTGTTGAAAACATGAGGTGCATCAAGCTTTGTTCAGTGAATATGTAACATAATTAGGAAGTGATTGCCGTTTATCTCAGAGCCTGGTACATACTAAATAACTACTAAATGCATCTTGCTCTTATATTACTAATATCACAATCTTTATTACTTTAAAAACCGACAATGATTCACCAATTCTCTGTCCCTCATGGTAAATCACGTTTTATGTTTGCTTTCCAAGACATAGCCCCTGACACCTCCCACAATCCAGGGAATGTGATAAAAATATCAGTCATTCCTTCTACCATTTATGAGTCTAAAAGCACAGAGCCAACACAACCCACCTGTTATACTCCTGGTAGTCACTCAACACTCCCAAATGTGTGCCATCAGGGTAGGTCCTTAGCCATTCCCAGAAAACTGCATGTAAATTCCCCAGCCAATCCATCACCTCTTCTGGTATGCTCTGCCTCTGTCTCCTGCTGGGTAGCTACACTGTTCTTTGAGAGAGGAGGTTAATGTAAGGAAAAGACACATCCACAGTGGCATTCAGATGCGTCAGGAATGGACTGCTTTTTATTACAGCTGATGGTGTTTTCTTCTCTACAGCATTCTGTCTATTTTAGGGCAGGGCCAGAATATTAAACTAGATTCTCGAACATCTGTGAAGCTCCCACTGGGTCGAAAGCAAGAAATAACAATGTGCTCCCTCAAAAATATTTCTTGACTAGAATGAGAGCCTAGCTGCAGAAAGCTTAGTTTCTGACCCAACTGGTATTCCACTCATGTATTATTTGGACTTGGGAATTGGTAGGAGAGAGTAAACAGTGATTTCCCTCCCTGACTCAGAAGTTTATTTCCTATAAGCAGCTGGCACCCGAGGCAAGTTAGCAGGCTTTTTAAGGTCCATAATTTATTTTTGTATATTTGATCGTATTTCAATTGCCCCTGTTTTAGAGGAAAGCAAAGCTTATCAAGACAAGAATAAAATAATTTGTAGCCATTGATGTTAAGTATATGTTTAAAGATGCCTGTTCCAAATAATTTAGCAACTCACTGAATGCAAAAATAAATTAGATTTGAAAAGTCCAATGTTGGGACTGCATAGAGAATTAATAAGGAGCTAGAATTGTTTCTATTTGAGGAAATAGAATTATCTTTCTCTATTTTTATACCACAATTCTTATTTAGTAGACATATTGTATTATATTGTATAATACTTCTATTATTTTATTTTATTAATTTTTAGTGCATTGTAATCATAAGACTTTGTGAGGTACAAGCTGGTAGAAGCATACATGAACACATCTCTCATTTAATCCTTCCCTAATTCCCATTCCATTCCCTCTCCCTCCTTCCTTCTCAAGTTCAGTTTAGTGACTGACTTTGATATGTTTGTGAAAGTACATCATGTGCATTAGGGTGTTTCCCTCCCCCCCATCTCCTTCAGTTAAGTGACCTTCTTTGCTCACCTAATGTTGCTCCTTCTTCATCTGAAGTCCCTCTTATGACCCACTTTCCCCCTAACTTTTGCATATTAAGGAGAGCATACGATTTTTAACATTTTGTGACTGACTAATATCACTTAACATAATGTTTTCCAATTCCATCCATTTCCATGCAAATGGCATGATTTTGTTCTTCTTTATGGCTGAGTAAAATTCCATTGTGTACATATCTCATAGTTTTGTCATCCATTCATCTGTTGATGGACATCTTGGCTGGTTCCATAATTTGGCAATTGTGAATTGTGAGGCTATAAACATAGATAGACCCTACAGCCATGCTGTTAACTTATGGTTGAGTGCTGCTCTGAGTCTAGAAGGAGAGGTGAGCTGCTTCTGCAGGGTGCAGTGGTGCATCTGATCTCTGTCGAATTTGTAGCAGCAGGTCACCTGCTTAGGATGTGGAGATCTGCACCCACTTCACCCACATCAGGTCTCTCTGGTTTCTTTGCCAGAGGTCTTTAAATGCCACAGTGCTAGCACGCCAGGCACTGTGCACACAGTAAAGATGGCGAGGCCCATGTGGGTCCCGCTGGTCTGGCCCCGGTCCACCACTGGTTCCAAGAGGGATTACCGGTGCCAAGTGGGTTTGCCAGCTCAGCATGGGTCCTCTGGTGGGGTGCAGATCTGCCGGTGACACGTGGGACCACTGGTGCCACGTGAGTTCGGTGGTGTCACGTGGGTGGGCTGCTGCTCCTACTCTTACTATTTTAAATGTCCTCTTATCTATACCATTTCTCAGTTATTCAAGCATTCCAACCTCTTATTGCATTTTATCCTCATAGTAACTACATGAGTTTGAATGGGCAGGCCTTTGAAATTCAACTTTTCAAATAAGAAAAAAAATCAGGGAAAATATTACAACACTTATAAATATTGCTCCAATACTCAAATTTCATGAACTGCATTCCAGAGATTTGAATTGAAAGAAAGTTTGGATTAGATCAGACCCAAGAAAGATGCACAAAGAAATAGAAACATGCTTTTAAAATGCCACACTCCAATTGTTTGTAAAATCTACCTCCTTTCAACCTGAATGCATTCCTGTTTTCACAAAGTCTTCTTAGAAAACTTGATACTATTAGTTAGCATATTAACATTAATATGTGGAGAATCCCAGGGACCTGAAGAAATCCTGGCATCCTACTCTGTAATATGTTTATTCTCCCTGTGAAGTCTGTGAGGAGATGTGCACACAGGACACAGAAATAGATGGAGGAACAAAAGGTTCTACTTTATTAGAATTCTTGAGGCTGGCCAAGAGTATGTGGCCTGGGTTCAAAGTCTAACGGGGTCTTCACTCCTCTTATTTTACCATCTCCCAGCCAATATCATGGAGGGAGAGAAGCTGAATAGCAACAGAACCGGTGCATAGGAAAGCTGAAGACTGGCACAGGTGCACATCTCTCCACTCCTTTAGACCCTGAGAAGGAGCAAGAAGAGGACCCAAAGGTGCTGTGGAAGGGCAGGCCACATCTGAACTAAGACAAGAAAGGGAAGAGGTAGATTGCTGGCTTCAGCATCAAGAAGGAAGCCACTTGTTGCCTTGCTGTCCCCTTCTCCAGAATGACAGAGGAAGTGAGAGACCCTGTAGAGGAGGCCTTAGTCCCTGCCCAATGCTAGACTTGTTCCCATCAAAAGCCTGGAATCTGACCAACAAGATTAATTCCATCTTCTTACTTTCTTTCCTACCTTAATTTTCCCAACCAAGACAATTTAACCATGCATGGGGTTTCTTCCAGAACCATGCTTGTTGGAAGGCTGCCTCATCAGATTCATTAACCATTATTTCTTCCAGTCCTTCTACAATGAGAAGGATTAAGGATTGAAGATCAATGTCCCATGGGCCAAATGTGTTCACTGTTTCAAAGGACCTGCAAGCTAACAGTAGCTTTCACATGAAGAGAAAAAATATATATTGTAACACATGAAAATTATTTGAAACTCAAATTTCAGTGTGTAAATAAACTTTTTGGAATACAGCCATGCTCATCATTTACATATTATCATAGATGCTTTTTCTTTTTTTTTTTTTTTGCGGTACTGGGGATTGAACTCAGGGGCATTCTACCTCCGAGCTACACCCCCAGTCCTATTTTTTATTCTTTATTTTGAAACAGGGTCTCACTAAGTTGCAGAGTGCCTCACTAGGTAGCTGAGGCTGGCCAGGAACCAGGATCCTCCGGTCTCAGCCTCCCAAATGCTGGGATTACAAGTGTGCGCCACCACGCCTGGTTTATCTTGGAGGTCTTTGCACTACAGCCACAGAATATGGCAGTTGTAACAGAGACCACTAGGCATGCAAAATGCTAAAATGTGTACTGTCTGGTCCTATAGAGAAGCCTGTGCCAACCTTTAACATAGAATCAGAGAACCACACGTAGACAAACCCATCTCTGCTACTTGCCAGCCATCTGACCTTGTAAGAATCACCTTTAATTTTCTTAGGTTAAATAAAACACACATTTTTTTTACAAAAAGATGAAAGATTATAAGATGACAGAAAATCCCAAAAGCTTTCAAAGAGGAAAAGTAGACTGCATGTAAAAAGAGAAATAAATTGATGTCATACTTCTCAATGACCACACTGCATGGTCATTTGGATACATGAAGCCAAGAGTGTGACACTTTTACTATTTTAATGGAATTATGGAATTTTATGTCCAGCTTAAAAATGAGGACAAAATAAAGACATCTTTGGCTATGCAAGGCTACTGTCCTTCTGTAAGTCTCCTGTGATCATCCAGTGAACTTGGTTGTCAAGTCTATTGATTTGTCATCTATTTCAAGAAACTTTATTTGAAATTAAAAGGCAAAAATTTTACTCTTTGTCTTCCAGGATAAATAATTGTCCTCTATTAATGTTGTGAATTTAGAAAGACTTTATTTTGACCAAATGACAGGAAAAAAAAAAGATAGCAGCTACTAGAAATACAGATAAATCAACCTGCTATAATATAAACAAAATATTCTGAAAAGAAAAATAATAACAAACAGGCCTGGAATCTGGGTTGCTATTTTTAATTCCTACTGAGATATGCATCAGGATTTGAGTAATTAAAAGGAATTCACTTTTTCTTTATGTTTTAGTAGCATGATGCAAACCATTGAGTTTCTCAATGCTTCTTCCTAATCAGCAATGTTTTCAGAAGCAAAAAATCCTGTATTCATTGCAATGAGAGGCCTTTTAAATTTTTAATGCAGAATCAGGGGAGCTCCTTTTGGCTCTGCAGTCGGTGGAATGTACATAGAAATGCTGTCTGGGTGTAAGAAGTGGGATTTGGTCATTTTGGTGCTGTATCTCTGCTATGTTTCTGTGTGATAGGTCCACACTGTCTTTCCAAGGAGTACATTTCAATGTTCATTATACTTGAATCATTTTAATTTCATTCCTGTGATATGCACATCTGCAGTACATTTTTTGGACTGAGTGGAGTATGCTCATTTATGTGCTCTCTCTAGTCTTGGTTTTCAAACAATGTTTTTCTGACTTGTGAGGAGTTGTATTCGTCAGCCTTTTCATAGCCATAATCTAAAGTCCTGACCACATAACTTAGAGGAAGAAAGATTTACTTGCTCTCGTTTTCCTCGGATATATTGGGGTTCAGTCCATGTAAGGCCAGTGTCTGGATCTCAGGGCATGGCGGAAGGAAGTAGAGAAAGGAAGAGCACATGGGCTGTGCTCCTCACATCATGGAGGCTAGAAGAGAGAGAGAGAGAGAGAAAGAGAGAGAGAGAGAGAGAGAGAGAGAGAGAGAGAGAGAGAGAGAAAGAAGGCACCATATATAATCCGCAAGGCTGCACCCTCAGTGACCCACTTTCTCCAGCCACACCCTACCCCCTACCCGCCTAGGCTGCCACCCAGATAAATCCATTACAATGCATTTATCTTCTGCTGGGACTATAACCCTCAAGACTCAATTACATCAACTCCAAACAGTCATTTACAAGCTCTTCAAGGGGCCATTCTATATCTAGCTATAACAGGAGTATAATCATTTCTGTTATTTCTACACCCTTAGATCCATACAGGAGAAATAAGAATGTGTTATATGCCATGTGTTCCAGATAGCTGGGAAGCAACAGGCACAGAGTTATGTAATTTAATCTTTACAAACAACCCTGTGACATAGTCCTGATTATCATCTTCATTTTATTTATGAGAAAACTAGACCTCAGAGAATGAATTCATTTATCCAGGCCTGATAGCAAGAAAGTGGTCCAGATAAGACTGAATTCAGGTGTCTTTGATTTATAAAACCTTTACAACAAATGTTATTTTAGTGCTACATAATACGCATATTGTTATTTTTGTTGTGTTCTCCTCCTCATCCCACAGTCAGGGAACAGCTCCTTGATACTTGGAGTTTGCTCACATATGGTCTTTGATCCTGAATCCTCTGTTTATTCCACCCCGTGTTCATACCTGCATACTCATATTTGTAATTGACATGTTCTATCATCATATGGGATGTTTGTGTAAAGACTAGTATCACCTGCCATCATATTTCCTACTTATAAATCTTGTGCAGGACACCTACAGTGAGCAACCCAGCCCAAAGGTCAAGATGAGGATGGCAAGGCAGAAAGGAGAGCTCATGTACTGCTCCACTAGAGGTAGACAGCCACTGCCTGTGAATGAAAAGTGAGATTTTCTGAAACCAAATAACCCAGAAGTTTTCTAGAACATCATATCACCAAGTATAAGGCCTTCAAAAGAGAAAGTACAACTCAATGTGTGTAGGTCAAATTAATGCACAATTCGATGAAGTAATTATGGGCAGAGATTCTTTCCCCTCCCTCCCTCCCTTCCTTCCTTCCTTCCTTCCTTCCTTCCTTCCTTCCTTCCTTCCTTCCTTCCTTCATTCATTCCTCCTTCTTCCTTTTCTGTAAATTCTCCAATCCTGCTTCTGGAAAGTGCTTAATAGATGCATGCCAGTCAGCTGAATGGATACACAAGAATGAATAAATGAGCAGACTAATGTGAATTCTTTGGAAATAGGGTTATTCTCTTATTTATTATCAGTGCTAAGCACTGTGCCTGACTCATAGTAGGAACTGAGTAGAAGTTTCTGAGGGTTTGTGGCTTGGGTTAAGTTACAATCAACACCACCTAACACTCCGGATACTATCAATACTCTTATTAACTCTCACTGAGAACTCACCAGGTATTCTAATTCATTTAGCTATCATCCTGACCTTTAACTTTTAAAAAGACACCCTTGATTTTTAGAGAAGGAGCTCAGAGAGACTAAGTGGCCTTTCAACTTTTTTCCAAGTCAGGACACCAGGCATGACCACTGTCTCCCAAAACTAGTTCTCATCTCAGATTCCATCCTGTGCTCTTGTACTTTCTACTCTTGCTTCTCAAGCTCTCTATCAAGCCGGGAGTTAAATGAGCAATGATAGAAACGCTAAACTGTGTTTGCCCTTTCAACCATCTTCCTACTGTCACATTATGGTTTTAAGTTTCCATCCTTTCTTGTGGATTTGTAGAAGAACATCAGCGGGGAGAATTGGCCCACGCTGCCCATTAAGTTAATGAAGGTGGTTTAGCCAATTCCCTGCGAGCTCAGCATTGAAAATGGAGTTCTGGTCGTATCAGAATAATAATGACCACATAATACACTGATTTTTCGCCTTCAATGAGCTTTATGAGCGTTAAAATATGAATCCTAACTGCCCCTCTGAGGCTGAAAGATACACGTTCCCCTCCATCACGAATGGGGGACATGAGGTGGAATTAGAAAACCTATCCTTTTACTTTCACTCTCTCTTCTTTTTCTAAGAACACAGAAAAGAAAGAAAAAGGAATTTGACTTCATGCAAAACTGAAATGGATCCCAAGTGCTGACATTTCAGCTTCATCTCATTAATCCTGACCAAAATCGATTCTACAGGTATGCATGTGTATGTGCATGTGCATGTGTGTGTGTGTGTGTGTGCATGTGTGTGTGTGTGTGTGTGTCTTTTAATTTTTTGGCTAGAAGACACTGCTGGTGGCTGTATTTCAAAAGAGCACTGCAGACTGAGCCCCCTGTTTCAGGCTGTGAAGGCTGATGCACACTTGCTGTTGATGTGGGGAGCCTCTATCCTTGCCTTGAGTTTCTCTCATCCAATGGTCCCCAGATTATCTCACCTGCAAGTTGCCCTTGATTTTTCTCGATCCCCAGTTTTCCACATTGTGTTGATTCTGTCTCTTAAATATTAATTGAACCCATCTCTTCTCCTCAAAACCAAGTCCTACTCTCAATCAGAGCCTACACTATCTCCTGTCCTCAGGACCTGCTTGGTCTTCCAGATCATAGTGGTGTGCTCTCCTGCCTATGATGCACATGCTGACACAGTGATCTGCAGCCATCGCTTTCCTGCTTAGCACTTGCCAATGGATGCCAGTTGTCTATAGGATAATGCGGAGGAAGTAAATCCATACATTACAGCAGATTAAAAATATCATAGAGCCCAGGCATGGTGATGCATGTCTGTAATCCCAGTACTTGGGAGACTGAGAGAGGAGGATTTCAGTTTAGCCTCAGCAACTTAGTGGGACCCTGTTTCAAAGTAAAAAATATAAAAAGGTTTGGGAATGTAGCTCAGCTCAGAGGTGTAATACCCCTGGTTTCGATCCCCAGTATCAAAAAAAAGAAAAAGAAAAAAAAAAGAAAAGAGAAAAGAAATCATAAAATTTCTTGCATTATTCCAATGAAATATGAGATCTATCTCTTCTCCTATTGAGTCTAAGGTGGCCGACATTACTTTCATCAGTAGAGCATAGCAGAAGGGATGTTCTCCCAATTCTAAGTCTCATTTGAAGAAGACTGTGAGCATCAGCCTTGTTATCCTGGAGCCAGGGGCCAACATGCAAAATATCCAAATGCTCTACTGAAAAGACCATCTGGGAAAATCCCAAGAGTACATCAAGAAATAGAGGGACTCAGCTGAACTCTTTTTGCAACCATCCCAAGATGCCAAGCATGTGTAGAGCTGATGTGGACCCTCTATACCCACAGTCATCAACTAGATACCATTGAGTAACCCCAAAACTCCACATGGAGAAGTCAGGCTGAAGGGTGATGTTGGAAGACAGGGTGGAGATGGGTTGACACTATACAAGATGAGGCATAAAGTACTGTTGAAGCACAGGGTGGTGAGGTGGGAAGAAGGGGCAATTATATCGGAGAAGTTTCCTATAGGAAATGAAAATGTACAACCCAAGATCTAAAATGTGAATAGTCGTTTGACATGTTCTGCTTCTTTGGGAGGCCCACGGACAAGGTTCTGCATAATGAAGACTCTGAGAGCGGGAATCTCTTCTCGTATTCAAGGGCATTCTTTGAATATTGCTTTTGGTGTTATGTCTGGGTTCCCACTGGAGCAAATCTTACCCAGGGATTAGACAGAATACTCCCCCATTTGATACACCCATCAGTTCTAATCGTTCTACATGTCATTTAGATTCTTGGCTTCAGTTCTGAATAGCTTCTTTGGGGAAGCAGGGATTTCAAGTTTTCTGCAAATTTCGGTGCCCTTTTAATCTTTCTGTGAATGCACACTAAGCACCTATCAGGAATTCAACCCTCAGTTAGACATAGATGAGCAGGAGGAGATATAAAATATGTAACTTTATGTTCCAAGAACTTTCAGGAAAATGGATGGAACTAGATAATATAATGCTAAGTGAGATTAGCCAGTCTCAGAAAGCAATGGCTGTTTTCTCTCATATGCGGAAGCTAGATAGAAACTAGAGAACAAAAGTGACGTCAGATAAAGGAGTGGACTCCAGTTGAGGGATGGAAGGGAGGGGAGAGGGGGGAGATAGAGACATAATGAGGGTAACAGTTTAAATAAATATACATATATGAAACTATGAATTCGAATCCAACAACAAGTATGGGGAAAGGGAAAGGAATATGGTGGGATCCAGAGAACAGCATAGCAAGCATCACGTACATGTATATTCCCATCATGCCATACCTTATTATAATGTATAATTACAATGCACCAATAAAAGTATAAAAGGAAAATAATAATAATAAAATAGGATTAAAAAATGCAGACTGGACTCAGCTAGGCAAATGTTATATTTTGCAAGCATTAACAGGTGTATCATGGTAGGTAGAACAGTGATTACTTTCCAACTGTTTTTTTTTTTTTTTTTTTTTTTTTGCTTCTGTCTTCAATTCCTTGTATGTAAGTCCTTCTACAACCCCTCCTAGAGTGACTTCCATCATTGTTTTGATCATATCATGTCACATCACATACCAGGTTAGTAGTTGTTAATCACTTTTTCTGCTACCTACAAATCCAGTCCAACTCCTGTGATAGCATTTGAATAGGTATAGCTGTGTCCTACTGCTTGGCATGGATACCAGGAAGACCCATGGGAATGATTTGCTCACAGGATGCTGGATTCACTGTGCACCCTTTCTATTCTATAAATTTGTTACACTAATACCTGTCTCCTGGAATATTCCCTGTCATTCTCTATGCCCATTTATCTGCTTTCATTAGCCATGCTACTGTGTGCATGTACGTCAATGTCAACATGATTTACAATATGACGTGAGATGATAATGCACCAATAAAAGCACATTTTTTTAAAAAATAAGCCATGCCAGCTTTATCACCTGCACATGTAATTATACATGAGTGGCAACACCTCTTTCTTACTCCAGTAGAATTGAGATTGACTGTGGCTTGTCACTGACCAGCACAGGACAGTTAATATCTTTTGGTCTCACTTTCCTTATTTATAAACAGGGTTGACATTACATATCATGATTTTGAGCTCTGGAATCAACACAACACTAAAAGTCTTTACCATGACCTACTGGACCCTTCATTACCTGATCCTCGTCTATCTTTTCTGTATTGTTCTTTTTACTTTTGCAGTTGGCAGATGCCCTCAAGATTCCCCACACACTGATGAACTTAACCTCTCCAAACTTCAAAGTCCTCTTCAAACTTAGTGAAATAGAAAGATGGTTTTATAGTAAGTCTATGGAGTCAGAGTGTGAATCCTGAATATATGACATTAGTAATTTGCTCAACCCATTTGCTTCACTTTTCTGATCTGTGAAATGGAGATATTTATCATATTTTCCACCTGAGTTTATTGTGAGATCTGAATTAGTTACTATATGTAAACTGAGACTAGTATCTAGCAGATAATATTAGGTGGTTTTATTATTTTAGCCCAGCTAAGACTAGAATGATAATACTCATGTATATTACTGTGTTGACATATTAGAAAATTTAGCTGTGAAGTACAAAAGAAAAGTTTCAAACACTGTTTCATGTATTCTTTGACATTATTGCTATATGAATAGGATGGAATTTTACTTTAAAATTTTGAACTTGAAAATGTAGTAATACTGAACCCTGTTAATAAGTCTTTCCATTTTGTGGGCACGGATTGAATTTGTGATTAATTATAGTGTGGTTTCTCCCCCAGGACTGTTTTAGTGCTGGGTTTGTTTCTAAGTTGATTAAAATGTTTCCCATATGCGACTGTATTTAATCCCATTAACAATCCCATCAGGAAGTCTGGCTAGGCCTGATCTCACCTTGTCCCAATTCACAGATTAGTATAGAATTTATGTGATTTGCCTAATGTCACAGGACATCTATGGTGTATGTAGGGGGTGCTGCAGCTAGACTAAAACTAAAAACAAAGAATAGAAAACTCAGAATCTTTGTCTTGCTCTTGTATGTGATGTTAGATAGCATTTGGTGTAAAGCTAAGTCAATAAATAACCAATTCAAAATGTCCACAGTAGGGCTTTGTTGATTGTCTTCTTTAATATTCCTTAGATGCTCATAAATTATTTCAAGCTTTACTTATTTGTTGGAAAACCAAGTCCCTTGGGTAACTTTGGTGTGCTGTGCCTTGGGTATCACCCTTAGCAGTCTAGATTTCTTCCTGAGATAAGATCATGATAGAGACCTTTCCTCAAACAACAAATCCTTGGGAAATCTTCCCCAACATTACATCATTGTCACTCAAATTATTTTACATTTTGCCATTGTTGATCAATAGGGCGAGGGTTTAGTTAAGACTGTGATGAATATTCTGGCATTCTCTTCCTGGTGCAGGGATTGAATAAGAATAGCCACATAACTTGCTTTGGCCAATGAGGTACTAATGAAAATGCCATTTCTGGAAAGGAGCTTTCAGAAACAAAGTACTTTGCTTATAACTTCTTGCCTCTGCTGTGATATGGTACAGCTTGCCTTGAGATGGAGTCGCGGCCATGGACAGAAGTGCACAGAGACTCCCTGCAATCTGTTTTGTGCAAGCAGCATAAACAAGTGATGGACTTTCCCTGGTCTTAATATGAATATTTCCTGGCTGCTTATTATCATACCACAATCTAATGAACTTGTCTTGATTGATACAGAAATTGAGACCAAAAAGTGAGGATGACTCTATTCCAAAAACAAAAACATCACTTGCTTATGGGTTGGATACTGGATAACGAGGAGGCTACGTCAAGGGTAGAAAAAAGAGATTTTATATCTCTATTTTATAGCTCTTTGATCAATTTTAATCCTGTGGGAATTTTAGATGAAGGTTATATAAACAATGCACATGAAGCTCTAGGGGAAGTGGTCAAAACCAGAATGCTGCTCTATCCTTGGTAGATTATAGGGAATGGGGCTGACAGAGGCAAACCTTTCTACTTCAACTTCTAAATTATTGCTGGGGTAAGGGACTTCAGAAGAGGTCTTCCCTGGAGGAGAGGTGGCCATATTACACATTTACAGATCCATCTTGAGGATGAACATAACCCAAGTGGACAAAAGCAGATGTGTGCATGTCTCAAACCAAACTTTCAACAAATATTTGTTGAGTACCAACAATTGTCCTGTTTGAAGACAGAGCCTACTACTGTCAGGGATCTCAGGCATCCTGGAGGGCAAGACAGGGATGTTTCATGGTTTGACACTGAACTGGGTTCCCATCTTTACTGATTACCAACTGTGTGACCTTGAACAATTTCCTTTATCTCTCTGAGCTTTGGTTTCCACTACCAAAAAATAGAGGTAAAAGGGTGGCTCGCCGTAGATTAATGTGAGAAGAGAGAGCTATTCAGTGGTGGTTGCTATTATAATTATATTTAAGTTATGATAGCAGTGAATAATTAATGTAGTAAGGAAGGAACAGCCAGGGGACAATGAGTGAATCAAATTAGGGCTTTCTTTGTGCTGTAGGATCAAGACTGTTGGGGAAGCATTTGTCTCTACGTGAACAGGTAGGGAAACAGGGAAAATGCATGATAGGCAAAGAATAAAGCATGTAAGGAAAGGTGGTGGCCAGCCCAGCATGGCCAATTCATGCGATTAAAAGGAGCTCTCTTGCTGGATGAAGGGAGCCCAACTGCCTGGGTGAGAGGGCTGGAGGGGGAGCTAAGAGAAGACTTGAGGCAAGTCCACCTATCATTTTAGAAAGCATTTTCTCTTTTTCTTTTCAATGGGTGCTCCTTAAGGTAAGCCAAGAGAGAGAAAGGAATCATGTATAATTAAATTTCATTCCAACACTGTGTTTTTTCTATTAAGTTCAGATCCATTTTTTTTTTAATCCCAAATTTATGCTTTCTTGAGCAGGAGGGAGCAAGCTTTGTGACATTGCATAGCAGTAGGTCCTTTGTACTTAAAGGAAAGACCTTTTCAAATGAAAATATGAGAAAAGTCCCATACCCTCCGCTTAGAAGACCTCTGTGTTCCACTCCTTATCTCACACATGAAAAATGCTTCCAATTATCTGCCTGCTTCCATTATTTGCAATAGTTCCCTATCAACCATTCAACCCAGATAATTGAGCTAAACCTTTAAAATGGGTTTTTAATGGGGGAATCAGCCAGTGGGGAATAAGTTGATCTTGGTAAGTAAAGTTTCTCACAATCAAAGGCAGACTAATTAAAACTTGACAGCTTATGTGGATATGCACATTTAAAAAAAATCAACTCTCGAGAGATAAAATAAGACAGGGAGGCATATTAGCCTGGTGTCTAGATACTTTCTCTAAGTCATTGGAACACAGTATTCTAAAGACATGTGCTGAGTTATTTGGCTTTTATCCTTTCCTTTTTTTTTTTTTTTTTTTTTTTTGGCTACTAGGGATTAAACTCAGGGGCATCCTACCTCTGAGCAACACCATCAGCTCTTTTTGTTTTGAAACAAGGTCTCTCTCTTTTGCTGAGGCCAGCCTTGAATCTGCAATCATCCCATCTCAGCTTCTTAAGTATTGCAATGTTAGGTGTGCACCACCATGCTCAGATATTTGTCTGTTTTAAAGCTGTTAAACCTATTCCCCTTTCAAATAAACCCTCTATACAACATCAATATATTGAAAGGATCAATTTGGAGCGGCTCTGGGCGCAGACTCATCCTAGTGTCCCAAGTTTTCTACGTCAAGTCCCAAGACTTTGAAACACACAGGATTAGCCAGTTGAGCACTAGGAAGGGAATCTTTTCACTGATTTTGCTGTCTGATTTTAGGCTGAGTTTCATTATCTGCTAACTTAAGAATGCTTCACTAAAGGATCTTAGAAATCCCTCATTGTTCTACCATCCTATGAATTCAAATAGATTCTTTAATGCAAACTGAGACTGTGTTTAGAGTTAATATTAATGACTGATTTTCAAGGTCCTGGGTCATGTGCTTTATCTAAGTAATCTAATTCTCATTGCAGCACTGATTTTTAGATTCTGATTTCTATTTTATAGATAAGTAATAGGAGACTGGGCAATATTCAGTCACTTGCCAAAGTTTGCATAGCTTCTAAGTGAGGAAGCAATGGCTGGAATCCAGTTTTCTCTGATTCCAAAGCTAGTGCCCTTTCTATTATACCAGCCTGCTTCTGACTGGAGGGACCCAAAACTGCCGGTGGTTGGATTTAGGACTTTCATTTATATGCATAAAGTGTGCTTATGATGGCAGCCAATGTTCTCTTTTTTTAAGTACTGGGGATTGAATCCAGGGGCATTCTACCTCTGAGCTACACCCCCAGTCCTATTTTTTATTCTTTATTTTGAAACAGGATCTCATTAAGTTGTGGAGAGCCTCACTAAGTAGCTGAGGCTGGCCACGAACCTGGATCCTCCCATCTCAGCCTCCCAAGTACTGGGATTACAAGTGTGCACCATCATTCCCGGCTGGCAGCCAATTTTATATTCAGATTGTTGACCAATAGTACACCCACATTTTGGGAGGAAAATATTTTTCCCTCTGATTTAGCCAGAAGAACAACTAAGAATTTGTGAGAACCATCTTGATATACATAAAAGTCTGATCATACGTAGTAAATGGCACATAGTAGGTGTCCAAAATACTTGTTACATAGCATCATCTTGAGATTATGGACCTAAGAAGTTGAACTAAGACCAGTGGGGAGATGTCAATCCAGACCAATTTAAGGAAGATCTTTCTAAAAGCCTACTTGGCATGATTATTGTTGAGAAAATGTGAATGCAGAATGGAGCATCACAAGACCAGAGGAGAAGAAGACAAGGCCTTTGGGACCTTCTCAATGGGACATTCTTTGGGTGAAATTCCAGTGGGTCCTTGCACATCTGGAAAGAGGGGTAATGAGTCCTCGCTCTCTGAGAACGTTTAGCGTGAGAGAAGCCAATGGAGTGGGGCAAGGATGAGAAGTCACTGCAGTCCCTACCAAGTGAGATGCAGGCTGAGGCAGGAGGAGGCCCAGGGAGGCTGGCCGTGTGGTCCCTGACAGATTCACTCTGTTTTCTTCCTTGCTTGCTCTCATCATGAGTAGTGATTGTTTATTTCATTTGTGTGTTTACTTGCTCACTTTCTGACTCCTCTGCTGTGATAATTCTACGAGGACAAGGACCACCCCCCATCAAATCCATTGTTGTATCACCAGGGAGAACAGAATAAGGGATAGAAGATGCTTGACAAGCATAGGGAAATGCATGGAGGGCAGACCTAAACCAAGCCAAGGTCAGAGCAGGTGAGACAGGAGGGCTGAAGGAACAGAATGGAGCCAAAGTGCCACAGCTAAGGCCATTGCTCAGTTACTGTCCATGTCAGCCTGAGCCATCTGTCCGTCAGTTCTCTGCAGGCTCAGCCCCCATCTTTCCAGTCTTCAGAGCACCAGAGACCTGTCCTGTTGGGCTGAAAATCTCACTTTCCTACTCTCAGGAGGACTGAGAGTCCTCCTCCTCTACTGAGGCTGGTTGGTCCTGTGGTTCTACCAGCTGCCCCTGCAAAAACTCTACATTGTACACTTCTGTCATTCATTCTCCTAGGAATTGCTTTGTCTTCCTAAACAAAGAATGTTTCTGAAATCCTGGATTCCACATCAGTTTATTGTAAGACTGATTCCAGACCCTAACTTCTGTACCGGAAAGTGGGGGCTGCCATGAATTCAGTTCAGTGTTCTGCTTCCTAACATAATGTTTGACAAGGAGCATTCATTTGTACAAAGGAAGAAAGGAAGGATGGTAGTTAGGTAGGTAGATTGGAAGAAAGGAGTGAAGGAAGGAAGGGAGGAAGTGAGGAAGGAAGGAAAGAAAGAAAAGAAGGAGGATAGTAAGAAGGGAGAAAAGGGGAAGACTGAGGGGGAAGAGAAGAAAGAAAGGGAAAATCAGGCTCTTCTCCAGCCTAATATTTATCATCTCTTGCTGGGATTTAGGTTTTTTGTGTTTTTTTTTTCTTCTGCTAAACTGCAGGCAGGAATACCCTCCCATTCCACCATTCCACCACGTTCTCTTGGAGTTTGAACACCAGCTCCTGTTTCCTGTACCTAGACAGCATCCTCAGAAAATGCAAGAGGGGAAAGGACTCCTGGATTGCCTTTTACTAGTTTGGTGCCTCATGCAGCTCTGGCTTCTGCCTCTCTTTACATGGTGGGTTAAATTTTACCTCCAGAAGATCATTGGGCGAATTAAAGGAAATAACATTTGTGCAGTGCTTTGCAGTAAGTACTCAATAAATTCTCTGTTGTTTCTCTTCCCCTTAAGATACCTTATTTCTTACCCTCAAGGAAAGTTGACATTGAGACTGTTTACAGGCAAAGAAGCGTAGAGGGGAAGGCTGGGAGCACTTCCATTAACAGATGCAGCCACTGGTGGCACAGTCATTCTCTACTTGGCATCTCGCTAGTTTTCTTTGCTGAGCAAAGACTTGAGCCCCAGATGCCATTTGCTTTGCATGCTTGGGGGAATAATAAAAGAACCCTATTATGAAATGCAATGGCCTGTGATCACATCGAGGAGCAGGAGATTGCTGCAGGGAGAAGTTACTGTCCAGTGCAGCAAGCAATCCTTTGCAAAGAAGAAAATACAGCAATTTCTAAAGAGAGAGCAGAGAAGCTTGTAGGGCTGGGGTTCTGTCTGTGTTATTAGGGCCCAGACATGAAGCAACAGCTTGTTTTATGATCAGCTGAATTCAGAGGAAAAGTGGCAAAGTTTAAGTTTGGTGTGTTCTTTTGAATAAATTGTTTCATCTTAAGGAAGGATTTTTGGGGAAAATGGATTATTTCACATTTGGGACCCCTGAAAAGGTTATTTATATATATATATATATATATATATATATATATATATATATATATATATATATATATATATATATTATTTCCCCCTTTTTATTGGTGCATTGTAATCATACATCTTTGTTAGGTACAAGCTGGTAGAGGCATATATGCACACATTTCTCATTTAACCCTTCCCCAATTCCCTCCCCACTCCCTCACTCACTCTCCCTCCTTCTCAAGTTCAGTTTAGTGATTGACTTTGATACGTTTGTGGTTTGAATAAGAATTGAGGACTACTGTTTTCTTATGTAGCATACCAACCACTCCCTCCCACCACCACCTATATAATCATGGCCAATCATTTGATGCTAGGGCCTGACCCAGGCTACTCTGATCTATAAGAATTTCTTTGATCTTGAAGTGAGAATGTTCTTCATTCATGAGGATTCTGGAATGAGAAGATCGTAAGCTTCCCAATGGCATATTTCTCAAAGTAGGAGGATTTGACTGTCACAAGAATGTGGAGACAAGTAGAAAGGAGATGTGGGCAGGAAGAGAGAGATGGAAGTGTTTCCATTCTCACATCTCTGCCATTCCTTGTTGTACTTAAGAGAGAGAAAAGCAGCCTGAGATCTGGAAGTCCCTTGTTCAAGAGAAACAATTTCATGGGATATTGAGTTTAGATAAGGCCACTCTGCCACCAGGATGAATCCACATAAAAAGACCTCTAAGCATGAGCATGAACATTGTTCAAACAACAAAATGACAAGTGTCCCCATCTTGGCTAACATGAATGACTATACTAGTTTAGCAGTCATAAGACACCCTTGCTCTTGTCTGCCTTCCTTACAGATGAAATTTACTAAGATACTTGATCATTGGGTCATCCTTGGTACCTGACGGCATCCATTCTAGGCCATACCCTGATGTCTTTAAACTCTCCTCAAAATCACCCAACCAAAGCTCCGATCTTAGAATAGGTTCTTTCCAACACCCTCCTACAAGATGTCCTACAGTCCCCCCAGGTGAACGTTTTTTTCTTAAAGCAATGAATGAGAGACTCTGTTTAAGTACCAGTGAGTTCCTGGTAGTCTTGGTCTGGAGGATACTGACGTACTGCTCAGCCCAGTTCCTGTTCCCATTGCATAGTCCTGGTACTCATCACTTAATGTCCCTCTTCCTCCAAGAAGGAGTCTGTTCCAGTGGAGTTCCTTGCACTTGCCACCCACGGTGTCTTGACTAACGTGATTCAATACACTGTCAGTCTGAACCACATACCTTTCAATTCTTCCTAGGGTTAACCAGTTTCGCCTCTCCAGTCCCTTGCTGACCGAGATTTTATTTATTCCCCAGACTGAGTTGTCACTGTGCACAAAGCACTGTCCTAGGTTATAAGGACTCAGCAATGAGTAACACACAAGCACCCTGACCCCTGGGTCTGCATTTTAATGCTGTGAGATTCACTCTGCCTGGGATAGTTTTCCCCATTCTTCAAGGTGTCACCTGAATGCCCCTCAGTTAGGAAGCCTTTTGTGTTTATAAACCATATGGTAAGAAGTCTATGATATACAGTCATACAGCTTGGTGAAAAAGAGACGGCAAGAAGAAAGGACATAGTAGGAAACAGAGTCCCTGTTCTTTTGAGCTTATGTTCCAGCTGGATGACCTAAATACTAAACAAAAGTATGTGACCTGTATCAGATGAACGAGAGCTATGCAGAAAAAAATGTCAACCAGGCCATAGAGATGGCCCTATGTCAGGATACAATTCTAAACAAGGAGGGGTGGTAAGGTACCCCACTTGGAGGTAGCAGAGGTCCAGCAGCAAGCTGTGTCTTGCTCGAGGAAAGGACTTCCCAGGCAGAACCATGGCAAGTGCAAAGGTCCTGGGATGCCAATGTACTTCATTGTTGATAAATAGCAAGGATGCCATGGTGCTGGGAAGGGACCAAGTGGCAGGAAACAAGATCTAAGAGGTGATGTGGACAATACATACAGGGCCTTATAATTAGGTCAAGGTTAGGCCTTTTAGATACCATGTAGAAAACAGAAAAGGGACATACTCTGATTTAATATTTGCAAATGCCCCCTGCACTGTGTGAACAGTGATCAGTGATATAGAGTCAAGGGGAATAAGAATAGAAGCAAGGTAGTTACTTTGGATAGTTTAGAAACTGTCTGAGTGAGTTGGGTGTGATGGGGCACGCTTGTAATCCCAGTTCTTGGGAGGCTGAGACAGGAGAATCACAGGTTCAAGGCCAGCCTCAGCAAGTAGTGAGACTCTCATCAACCAAGTGAGACCCTGTTTCTAAATAAGAAATAAAATTGGTCTAGGGGTGTAGCGCAGGGTAGAATGCCTCTGGGTTCAATTTCTAGTACCACAAAAAAGAAAAAAGATACTGTCTGAGTAACACAGGATGGCTTCAGTTAGAATGATATGCAGTGGGTGTGACAAGAAGTGATTGGATTCCAGTATAATTTGAAGATAGAGTTTAAAACTTTGCTACAAGATTATATGCAAGGTGTTAGAGAAAGACAGCATCAAGGTTGGCTCCAAGAATTTGGGCCTATTTTTGGCCAAAGTGGAACTCCAGCTACTAAGCTGAAAAGAGGAGAGGTTTTGCTGTTGTTGTGGCAGAAGATTTGAGAAACAAGAATTTGGTTTGGAATAGGATGTGTTTGAGAATCCTATTAGACACTCCAGTGTGAAACCAGATGATCTGTGCTATGTCACCTTGTCTATTCTTCAGAAATGTAAATTATCTACCATGTAATCCCTGTTTATCCAACACAAATGCCCTTTTCTCTCTACTGAAACCCTACCCATTCTAAGAAAAAGGAAAGAAGGAAGGAAGGAAGGAAGAAAGAAAGAAAGAAAGAAAGAAAGAAGGAAAGAAAGAAAAAATTTGCAGCCTTCTTTGTCTATAGCTACCATTTATTTGATATTTATATTCCTCCAGGAATTGGGGCAGTGAGGGTTGACAGGTGAGTTGAGCTCTGTGCAGTTGTACAGGGACGCAGGTGCCTTCAACCTGGTGGCTCTGTCAATCTGAGACCCTGCAGCATTCTGCCAAGTGCTCTACACCTGCCAGGCACCTGGGCTAGGATGGCAATGAGGAGAGGACTGAGACTGGTGAGAGGGTTGGATATGAGTGTCACCTTGATTTTCATTCTATCTATGAGGCATGGACATGTGATCCTTGCTCACTTCAAGTGAGCTAGAAGAATTCAGGCTAGCTGTGAGGACAGGAGGGGGCCGTGGACTTGGGTGGGTCCCTAACATTACTTCAGCCACACCCCCACGATGAAAGGATGTGACATTTTGTGGAGCAATCTGGAAGGGACAGTGTGTCTTGGATGGGGCTGGAAGTTTTGAGTGCTCTTTGGTGACAAGGGCTGGAGACTCAACAGTGATTGGTGGAGCCAGGCTGTGGGACTGTTTATCTCTGACCTTCCATGGCTGAGTTCAGGACACCTTTCCATACAACTCCTCCCCCAGGTGTAGATCTGTCCCATGCAAAGTCCACGCAGACCAGCCAAGTCCATCAGGAAGAGTTCACAAACTGATGCTCAATAAATACATCATTCCAATTGGGCTTCATGGATTTACAGGGTTTAATTCTTCTGCTTCTCTGGAATCCCTTGTGGGTAATTGTGGCTGACAGGTTTACGCCTCGCGACGGGCATTTTGTCACTCAGCTCCAGCTCCTGCAAACGACTTTACAGTCTGTCAAGCCTAAACCTCTTTAAGCTGTGGCAATTGATGTCAGATGGCGTTCGCTGTTGTGATTCAAAGCTGAAGCTCGCTCTGGCATGAAATAAACTGTATCTTTACCGAGGAAGGAAATGGAAAACCCGAGGAAGGAGGAAGTTGCTGCTGGGAGAGGAGCAGAGGCTGGCAGATGCGGACCCACGTAGCGCTGACACATCTGTGTGTCACCAGAGCCGGGCAGGCTGTGGGATCATGAAGGTGACACTCATCTGCCATGCACAGGCCTGGGTTTCGTGGACACATACAGGCACCTACCCTCTCCCCAGCAGAGGGGAGAGCTGGAGGCACTTTGGGTGTGAGATCTGGGGTCGGCCTCCTATTTATTTATTTATTTATATCTTTATATATTTGCATATTTTTATTTATTTATTGGTGCTAGGGGGATTGAGCCCTGAGGCATTCTGCCTCCAAGCCACGCCCCCATCCCTATTTTATTTTTTAATTTTCTCTCGCTAAGTTGCGAGGCTGCCTTTGCGCCCACATTCCTTCTGTTTCAGCCACCCAAGCACTGGTATTACAGGCCTGTGCTACCAGGCTTGGCTTGGGGGGTCAGTCTCTTAGGTTCTTAGATTCTTATTGCTGTCTCCTACGACATCAGTAATAAGGCCTACCTTGTGGGGTTCTTGGGAAGACATCATGATATAAATCATTCACTCACTTAAATACTTCTTGAGAGGTAAACATAGACCATATCCCTTCTTGGCAGATACAGTCATGGAACAATCGTGCCTACTCATGTAAAGCTCAGATGCTAGAGAAGAGGGGCAGGCCAGTGGCCAACCAGTAAGAAAGTACACGAGACGTCAGGTGCAGGTGAGTGTTATGAAGAAAAGTAAAGCAAAGTAAGGAGGAGAGACTGGGTTCTATCGCTGTAGGCTAGGAGCTGGTCTCTGCTCCCTTGGGTCCCATCTTCCTTCCCAAAAGTTCCATGGGCACCTGAGGCCACTCCCAGTCCTTGCAGGTGGACCCCTGCATCTCATAGCCGGCCGGCAGTGGCACATCAAATTCTTCTCATGGTTCAAACGTCTCTGATGTCCCTTCTGCCACATCTAGTCTCCAGGCAGGGTAAATTCTGGGTCCCCTGGATAATCCAGGATCATCTCCCCACTTTAAGGTCTACACCCTTCATTACATCTGCAAAGCCCATTTTGCCATGCAAGGTAACATAGTCACAGATTTTAGGGACTGAGGAGTTGAAATCTTTTTTCTTTTTCATACTGGAGACTGAACCCAGGAGCATTCTACCTTTGCACTACACCCCAGGGTTTTGAAACAGGGTCTCACTAGGTTGCTGAGGTTCTTGCTAAATTGCTAAGGCTGGCCTTAAACCTGCAATTCTCCTCTCACAGCCTCCCAAGTACTGAGATTTCAGGTGTGTGCCACCACAACTGGCTTCCTGGCTAGTGTGTTGATATCCTCATGAGAAGCCACCATTCTGTCTCTCACAGCTGGAAAGGCAAAGATCATGCCGGTCCTTGGGCATCTTGACAATGTCTACAGATGCTTGTCATCCTACACAGGACCAGTACATGGGACAGGAGTCTTTCCTGTTCAAATGTTCCCTCGTGGATGGAGTCTTGTCCAAACTTCCCCGCCAAAAATGTCTTCTTTGTCAATAACTCTCTGGAATCCTTAATGAAGCAGAGTATCGCCAGAGGACAGTGTCCCACCAGCCTCAGCCCTGGCTCTGAAGAGAAGCCTCAATTGTCTCTGTCCTGTGCCAACTCTTCTGCCACCCCAAGGCTCTAGGAGTCAAATGGCTGTGCTCAGCATGTCTTCTAAATGTTAACTGGCCTCATTCCATATATGAGAGTGCATGATCAATCTCAGTGTGCAGTAGAGAGACACATAGATCCCAGCCATAATTCTATGCCTTGTTTAGTGATATGCATTCAGCCCATCCAGTTCAGATCCAGTGAAGTGCTGATTCTCATAGAGTCCCTGGAGGGCCTCCATGTTACCTCTAAGCAGCCCAAGGTCACCATTATTCTCCTCCACAACACCCTTCATGCACCTCCCTGGGAGCATGCCACACTGCCTGCTTGTGGTCTGGTAACATCACTCAGGCCACCAGAGGGTGTGCCCTGGCCTGGATGGCCCCCTGAGAAGGCACAGACCAATGAGGCAAGGGAGACTCAAAGGTAGTTTCCAGGCAGACAAAGTCTCTGCATACATGTAGGTGTGAGATCTGGGGTCTAGAGTCCCTTCACGTCCTATTTAAAGAGTGTATAAGACCTCTGATGAGACTAAATCTTGAAGATTTTGTTTCTAGATAGGTTTATAAGATTTATTTCAGAATTAAACATTCAGATTTATGACAGAGACAAAAATAAATAAATAAATACAAAATCGGAGGCAGAAGGAACATTCAGAACAAACCTCACAGCACGCAGGAGGATGTGGTCCAGCCCGTGACAGGGAAGACACATCACAACACTCTCATGGGATCCCTTGAATGGCAAGGAGTCTGGGCCTGGCCACCACCTGTCCTCTAATCCAGGTAAGGCAGGTCTTCATTCTGTTGTCTCCAGCCCTGGTGTCGCTCTCCTTCTAATGAGAGTGGTTACTTCTTTGGGATTGTTCCATGGTTCTCAGGGATGTGGCAGTCTAAAGATAATGTGGGAAGAAAGCAACCTCAAACCCCTGGAGTGTACTGTGGCTTTTCTACCCGGTTGGCTTTACAGAGGAGCAATCTCAGCCTAAAGCATGAGCTCTGGGACTTCACTATATTTACAGCCTGTCCACAACAAGTGAAGGTTCCAACTCAAAGTCTAGTCCCAGTTTCGCCACCAGGAACAGAATCTGCTTATGATTTTTGAGATGGAAATTTGTCTTGCAAAAAAAGAACTCCATTCTCTAGATACATAGCTGTGTGCATACCTATACCCATTTTGCATACATGTTAATAAACATTTATGTGATGTGATATACTTGTAAAATACTTATGTGTACATGCATACATCTATAATATACACACATGCAAATATGCTCATGTACCATAGAATACATACATGCATGGTACATGAGTTCATATGCTTTAAGAATTTCCCCATATAATACTTATGCATTCAGTGTCACCCATGGTGACTTGATGCTAAGTAATGAAGTTTTATCATCTTCAACCTCCAGTTTCTGCCTCAAATCTTATTCTTGGTGTATTCATACTTTTATATCACCTAGGGCAAGTCACTGGAGGTTCCAGAGAACACCTTTCTTCTTATGTAATTTATGCTCATGTATGCACCTGTGGTCTTTACAAGTCACAAAATGCTTTCTCATGATGCCCATGGATGTGGGTACCTCTGCCATACTCATCTTAAAGATGGAGAAACTGAGGCTCAGATAGTTAACCCCCCAGTGGGTGGTTGTGGAGCCTGCACAGGGGCGAGGGCTCTAATTTATATCACTTTACACACGTGCAGATAGTCAGAGCGGTGGGGAATGGGGCCAGAGGAAGAAAGGCACTGGGAAAACTTATAGGGCAAAGTTTAAATGAGATAGGGTCTCTTTCTTTTCTAACATGCTTCACTGAGAATGGAACCCACTTTTATATGTTGCATACAATCTTATTTTTCTCCTCCTTCCCTCCCTCCCTCCCTCCTGTCATTCTTTCCTTCCTTCCTTCCTTTTTTCTTGTACTGTGGATTAAACCCAAGGGTATTCCACCTCCTAGCTACACCTCCAGAGTGACTTTATTTTTTATTTGGAAACAGGGTCTCATTAGGTTTCTGCGATCCTCACTAACTCACTGAGGCTATCCTCAAAACTGTGATCCTCCTGTTTTAGCTCTCAAGTACTGGGATTACAGACCTGTGCCACTACACCCATTTCTGTTTCTTCTTTATCACATCACTGTCTGATAGGTATTAGAAAGTCTGTTTAGAGAGATGCATCAAGGTAAGTTAAAACTCTTTTGCTTAGAGCTGCTTAGAGTGCATTGGCACTAAGATTTGAACCTGCTCTGCCTTAAGTCAGGCCTGCACCCCTTCAACTACTCCACATTGCCTTTTAGGAACAGAGCCATAGAGGAGAACCACCATTCACTGCTGTGCTATGAGGTCTTATTACAGCAGGAGTTGGCCACCACCAATGCTAAGTTCTATTTTGTTCACGTCACCTGACGAATGGCCCTGCCTCCGGAGGTTGAATCAAAACTGTCCTGGTTCTAGTTTCTTACTTTAATCACCAGCAAAGCCATTCACAACCAATTTATTAAAACTTCCAATCTCACTACCTCTTAGCTTTTGGCTGAATTTCTTGAGGCGATCTTTATCTATTCTTCTGCCCCTTCTCTGCCTTTTTGTGATTAGGGTCTTTCTGTCACCTGGCTGCCATTAAGTTTCCTTACTCTGTAGCCAACATCACATAGAAGCAAGGCCTGGTTCATTTTCACAGAGAGCTGAGGCTTTTGCAACAACTAATAATGTGCATTTTAAATGCAGCTGGCTCTGCAGGCCATGAGACAGCACTGAGTTTAACCCTGGGTCTGTCTTGCAGATCTTCAATCTAGGATAGCTCGTGATGTCGGCACAGAATTAAGCTGCAGTGTTGATAGGTGGGTGTAGAACAGTTTATCTACATTGGCTTCAATAAGCTTCTTCGAACAAAACATTTGGAAAGAATGGTTCTTTTGTGGGCCAGGACAGAGCTTGTTTAAAGGACTTGTGAGCAACAAAGTCTCAGCCAATATAAAAGTTAAAGTATTTACATGTCTACATGGCTGCTGTAGTATAAGCATGAGTTAGCTACTCAGCTAATATTATTAGTTATTAGGATGATCACATTAAAATATTACATTGAAATTCAAGAGGTGAACTAGCGCTGCAAAATTTCCAAACATACATATGGTCGTATTTATTTTAGGCTTTATTTTTTTCCTTCCCTACACAAGTGGGGTAAAAATGGAGGATGCATTAAACTATCATGTGATGGATATTTTTACATATAAAATTGTATTTACTTTTCCCAGCATGGTACAGATTATCATTCTGACTTAGATGAAGAAACTGAGGCTTAGTGAAGCCGAGGGACTTAGCCATGGCAGCAACACTGGGCTCAAGCCCAGGTCTCTCTGAGAAATGGCTTTCCAAACACACAAGTCTTCCTCCAGGCAGCTCTTACTTTGCAACTGCCATCCAGTGAGCTCTTAAGTCCTGCTCTGTTTCTCCAGTACCATGGAACTCTTCCCCTTGCACCTGGGACACGGCTCTGGCTCATCCCACCCTGTAAGTAGCGGAGGATGCCAAAGTCAAGCTGTAGAGAGAACCATTGCTAGCCAGTGGCACGTCATCTCCAGAGGCTGAAAGGGGCTGCCAGAGGCTGTCCCCAGTTCTGTGTGGTTATTCTCTCTGCTTCATCTTCTCCTTCAAATGACCTCAGGTTTTCTGGGGTTTACAAGTATTTCCTATGTGATTCCACTTTTTGCAACTAGTCTGTGTATGATAGACATGCTTCTGGAATAGAAGTCAATATTTATAGGTCTAGCCCTGTCACTTGCTAACTGTCTCAGGCATTTCTTCACCTGCCTGAGGCTCAGTCCCCTTAGTTACAAAATTCAAATAAAAAGAAACTGACTTACCTCCCAAGGCTTCTATGAAATAGTGAAAACAGAGGTCACATGAGTGTGTGTGAACACCAACTGCTATGCAGACATTACAGATATCTATTCATCCTAAAACTAGCATAACCTACAGTCACTAATTCTCTTGCTTTACCAATCCATACTGCCAAGATTGGTAGAATTCTTTTTCTCTATAACCTAACCATAGATTCACAAAGTTGAAATACTGGAAATATCTAGGAGGCAATAGTAGCCTTGGGTGCAATTGGGGAACATTGAATAAAGGGGCAGTAGCCAGGCATGGCTATTGCATGTGATTATATGCCTGTAATCCCATTACTTGGGAGGCTGAGACAGGCAGACCACAGGTTCAAAGCCAGCCATGGCAACTTAGCGAGGCTCTCAGTAACTTTGTGAGACCTTGTTTCCAAATAAAAAATAAATAGGGTTGAGGGTGTAGCTCAAAGATAGAATGCCCCTGGGTTCCATCCCCAGGACCACAAAGAAAAGAAGAAAGAAGGAAGGAAGGAAGGAAGGAAGGAAGGAAGGAAGGAAGGAAGGAAGGAAGGAAGGAAGGAAGGAGAGGAGAGGGAGAGGGAAAAAGAAAGGAGGGAGAGAGAGGGAGAAAGAAAGGAGGGAAGGAGAGAAGGAAAGAGAGAGGGAGAGGGAGAGTGGGAGAGAGAGGGAGAGGGAGAGGGGGAGGGAGAGGGAGAGAGAGAAGAAAGATGAAAAAAGAGAAATAAAGAAAGGAAGGAAGGAAGGAAGGAAGGAAGGAAGGAAGGAAGGAAGGAAGGAAGGAAGGAAGAAGGAAGAAACATAGGAAGGAAGGAAGGAAGAAACGAGACAGTGGAAGCACTCAGTGGGGTGCTGAGTAACCTTTTTTTTTTTTTCCTGAGAAGCCAGAGGTGAGCGATTAAGTTTGGGCATCCATGAAACCTGTTGATAACCATATATATTTCAACTACTTTCTCACATTATGAAAGACATCTCACCCCCTACTTTATTTTTCGTATTTCCTTCTCTCTCTTTTTCCCTTATGCTTTAGAGAAGGAGTTGGGAAGAGAAATGTTCTCTCATATGATTCCAATAAAGAAGACATGACAGGTGTTGTCAGAGTGAAAGGGAGATAATTATCTGGTTCCCTCGGAGGTGGAAGAGAGCACTCCAATAAAGGAAAGCCCAGGAGAGATCTCAAAATGAGACGACATTCTGCTTATTGCATGAAAACAAAAGAACGTTGCTAAGGATAAAATGGGCCTGGAAGAATGGTTTCAAGATAGATGAAATGGTCTTGATCAAACACACAAACTACGCGGTGTGAGTTGGGGAAGAACTTTAGCACCTTCTTCCAGCTGCCTTCTCCTGTGGGGGTGAGGGGAAGGGAGACCTTCCTGAACACTCTCTCTTCCCAGCTCCTCTGCCCTGAACATACATTTTCCATGGGGAAAAAACCCAGATGCGTGTCGGGGTGAGGGAGGGCCTCTACTCTTTGGAGCTAAGTTAATGGCCTCTGTAGGCAAAGCAGGCTCCACGAGGCATTGGCAATAGGGATGATGCTGGGGGTGGGGGGTGTGTTTTCTCTGTGAGAAACTGAGATGTCTTTAAAAGGAAGTGTATACACTTTGTGATGAGAACTGTTATTCATGGGTAGCTCAGGGAAAACACAGCTTCCGTATTTGTATCCTCCTTCTGCTTGGAGAACCAGTCCATGACTGACCCTGGTGGAGACAGAACTTGGGGGAAGGAATCCCTTTGAATTGCTAGCATTTTCAAAATAGAAGAATGGTCTTCAGCAGGCTCTTTCTTTCTCACAGGACTGACAAACTGGAGAGGATTTTTTCTTTCTTTTTTTTTTTTTTTTTTTTTTTTTTTTACAATAAGATGACCTTGAAGTAGAGGTCTTCCCAGAAGGCCAGTTGCAGGAGGGAGAAGGCAGCAGGGAGCCAGGACTGATGAACTAGAAAACACCCCCTCATCTTTTTTCTTTGTACTTGGTACTAGGGATTGAATCCAGAGGCATTCTACATCTGAGGTATACCACCAGCCATTTATTTATTTATCTTCTATCTTATTTATTTATTTATTTATTTATTTATTTATTTATTTGAAACAAGTTCTTACTAGGTTGCTGAGTGTCTCCCTAAATTGCTGAAGCTAGTCTCAAACCTGCAATTCTACTGTATCAGCCTCCCAAGAACTGAGATTACAGGCAAGCATGACCACCCTTTGGCTGAGGATTTTCTTTCTTTCCTTCTTTCTTTCTTTCTTTCTTTCTTTCTTTCTTTCTTTCTTTCTTTCTTTCTTTCTTTCCTTTCTTTCTTCTTTCTCTCCTTCCTTCCTTCCTTTCTTTCTTTCTTTCTTTCTTTCTTTCTTTCTTTCTTTCTTTCTTTCTTTTTCTTTCTTTCTCTGACAATGTGATGGATCTCAGCTAACCTGAAGATGCTCCTACTGCAAGCAGAGACAATTTTTCAACAGAAGAATACATTTCAGTGGACATGCCCACAAGCTCATAGTGAAGAAAACCAAGTGGTCAGGTGTCAGAAGAAAAGTAGAACTAGACACCTCCATGGAGATGTGTGCAGCTGGGGTGACTGCGGAGGAGGGTGTAAGAGGTGCCAGCGCCCGTATTAGTTGGGCTTTGGGTGGAGAGGCAGAGTCCCTTGAAGTAGCAGAGAATAAGGAGCTTGCCATCAGGATCTGACTTCAGGAGACTGTAGGACTGGGGAATTTGCACGGAACAGTGCTACTGTAGCTGGTGCTTGGGAAGGGAATAAGGATCAGAATGGGCAGCTGGGGATTGAGCTGTAGCTGCACCTGACGCTTGTTCCCCGCATCAACGATTTTACTTATAATGATGAGCAAGACCTGAGAGAGAAGATGCCTTCCTTTGGTAGGGAGCTGGAAAGAAATTTCAAGGAGGCTGAAGGAAGATATCTGGTGAAGGCTGGAGAAATGCCCAGGTGTGGCTGGTGTCCATGCAGTGATCTTGCAGAGCATGACAAAGGTCACCATGTATCACCCTCTGGGCAGAAGCATAGCTATTGCCTCACTCTCTCCCACCTCCTCAGTCTTGCACCAATTGTTTCTTGAGGATAATGTTAACCAAGAACCATTCAAGGAAGGGGCCTGAGAGATGCAGTTCCAGCCAATGAGAGCTTAGGTCTTAAAATTAACCAGGGTGGGGCAGGCATCTCTGGATCCAAACCATACAGAGTTAGAACTTAGACCTTTGAATCAAGCTCTGAACTGTCTGTAGAGGAGTCGACAGAGCCAGCTTGAGATTTCACAGTGTGTCTTCCAGTAAATCTGCACATCACCTGCTTTCACTTTTAAATAGTGTACAAGGTCAGCTATGATTTTATATGCCTGCTTCATTTTAAGACTTTATTTATTTATGATTAGAGATCAAGCTATTTAGGCTAGATCAGAATTATCCTAGTGGAGAAATTAAAATAAATTCATTTGTCACCTTGGCAGGTGGGTGAGATCAGCCTTTAATGACAGACAGTTTGTCATGTGAGGTAATAAAGATAGTGTTATTGAACAAACATTTTAAGAATATTTGTTACATGGGAAATATAGAATAGTGTTCAACCGCAAATCAGAAATTCTTACAAAGTTGAAAACCTTTCAGTGTAATCAGAAAGGGCTTTGCCTATTTTAGTGAGTCAGAAATTCAGCTCTATAATAACAGGATGCAGAACAAATACAGATTTAACTTAATTATTATGCTAACAGGTATGCTTATATTTGTGAATATTTTCCTTTTTATCTAAGAAGATATATTGGCTAGCTCAGGGCTAATCTTCTCGAAGTATCTGAGTCAACAGACTCCCAGTTTTTAAAGGTTCTTTATTAGCTGTTAACTGAATTTGATTTAGATTCTGCTTCAGCTATATTTTCTAGCCATGGATAAAATAAAGAATAAGGTGCTCATAATTCAAAGTTTCCCCAGGATGAAACAGAAGACTGTTTAGAAGAGAAAGATAATTACTTCCTGGGCTCTGAGAAGGAAAACTATACCTTTCCTTGACAGTGGGAAGTGCAGGCTGGGCTTCCTGTTGGCCAGGGGCCAGGTGTACCAAGCCCTCTATGTATCCAAGGAAAATTCCATGTGAAGAAGGTGACATGAAAGTTGACCCCAGGCTAAAGATACCGCTTGGATCTCAGCCTTCCACAGAGGAAAGTACTCTCTATATATACATCAGGAAGGATTTTCAGGGGAAAATGAAGCATGAAATAAAGGCTTTTACTTTATGAAGAGTTTATATTAAAAATAAACAAACGATAACAACAAAATGGAAAATCTTCACTGTGCAGGAATCTGTAGACAAAACAGCGTGATTGAACTTCCCAAAGGCTAAGAAAACAGTCAGAAAATGGAAGCAAATTAAATATGTTTATAAAGCTAAAGACTTAAAAATTACCTCCCCCTACCACCACCAACTGAAAAGACAGTGCAATTAAAGAACAGTCAAAGGACTCTGCTCAATGTTCAACAATCAAATGCTTTCACTGGAAGAACATCATTAGGGAAAGTTAGGTTAAACATTAGATCCAGCTGGATGTGGTGGCACATGCCTATAGTCCTAGTACTTGAGAGGCTGAGACAGGGGTATTGCAGGTTCCTGGCCAATCTCAGAAACTTAATGAGATCCTGTTTAAAAATAAAACATAAAATATTGCTGGGGGTGTAGGTCAGAGGTGAAATGCCTCTGCATTCAATCTGTAGTACCAAACAAAAACCAACTAAGTAAACAAGAATTCCCGCCACATCAGAATAGTAGCAACTAGAGAAAGATTAATGGATTGGAAGACCTCATGGGAGGATGATTACCCAGACTGTATAAAGTGATGAAAGGCAAAATTTGATAGATTAGAAACATGGCCAGGGGTGGTGGCGCATGCTTGTAATCCCAGCATTTGGGAGGCTGGGACTGGAGGATCCGGGTTCGTGGCCAGCCTTAGCTACCTAGTGAGGCATTCCACAACTTAGTGAGACCCTGTTTCAAAATAAAGAATAAAAAAATGGGGCTGGGGGTGTAGCTCGAAGGTAGAATGCCCCTGAGTTCAATCCCCAGCACCGCAAAAAAAAAAAAAAAAAAAAAGAAACATGGAGAGAAGTAGATTAAAAAGGTCCCACTCACCTCTAAGAGAACCAGAAGGCAATGGTAGCAATAGTGAGAGAAAGGGAATATTCGAGGAAATATTTGTGCATTTTGGAATTCATGAAAAATATGCATCCACAGAGTCAAGAAAAATAGAAAATACACAGCCAAATAAATAAGTAAAGAAATAAATCCACTCCTAGATATATCTTATTGAGATAGAAGAATGATGAGAAGAGGCCATGTTTTTTTAAACAATCAAGAAAAAAATGCAAAGAACTAGTTCCACTGACAGCACATTTCTGCAATTTCTCAAGATCAGCAACTCTGGACAGACATCATGTAGCAACATCTTCAAAGTGTCAGAGGAATGTGGTAACCGGGAATTTTATACTGAGCTAAATTATCACTCAAAGAGTCATTTGCACCACCTCTTTACTCTCCCCCAAAAGAAAACAAACAAACAAACAAAAAACTCAGAGAGGACTACCACTCATAGAAAACCAGGGCTATACGGAAACAAAAGTGTCCCTCTTCATCTGACTGTTCATTGTATCATTGATTTTTTAAATATTTATTGGTGTATAATAATTATATGTCATAGTGAGATTCAAAATCTTAAATTCATACATGCACACAATGTCTCTTGGTTGGTATATTTCCCTCTGCACCCCATCCTTCTCTCTAAAGCAACTTTAATGTTAACTGAATGACACTGCAATTATATATTTCAATTTACTTAGCATGCCCATTTGTTGGGGTCTTAGCCTGGCAGAAAGACTCTGCCTCTAGATGGCACCTGGCAGAGCGCCAGAAGCGGCTGCAGGTGGTAACATCCTGGGGCTGCGCCACGCCAGAGCGCATGTACCAGCACTCCCAGCTGGTGGCTGGCCTAGGTGAGAGCTGTATGCAGGCACCTCGTGGCTCATGCCCTGCGCAGCTTTAAGAGCCTCTACCTCTCGCATGAGTGGGGGTTGCTGGGTGGTGTGGTTGGTGGGAGGCTGGTTGGTTGCTAGTGGTTGGTGGGTAGCTGGTAGAAGGTTGATTGCTGGAGAGAGGGGTTGTTGGAGGTCTGTTGGAGAGGTACGGAGAACGAGAGTGGGGTGAGAGAAGCAATTGCGGTTAGAGAGACGGTTACTGTCAGGGTTAAAGAGAAGGGTTACTATTACTGCTCGGGTAGCGTCCTCGATCCCAGAGAGAGAGAGAGAGAGGTATAATAAAGAGAAGTTTGAACCAGCAACATTCAGTTCGTCTTTATTGGGGCCTCACGGTTGAGGGTTCAGCCTGGGGTCCCAATACCCATTAAAAGTTAAGAACCTAGAAGGTAAGTCCTGGATCATTGCATCCATTATAGCATCCCAAAGTGTAGCGTAAGAGCTGCCTTATAGAGGCTCCATCAAGGTGGATGACACAAATGTCTTAAGAAATAATGAGGGAATACATGGATTAAGAGGCTAGGCATGGTGGCACATGCCTATAATCCCAGCATTTGGGAGGCTGAGACAGGAGGATTGCATGTTTGAGGCCAGATCTAGCAACTTAGCGAGGCCCTGTTTCAAAATAAAAAATAAAAAGGGCTGGGGATGTAGCTCAGAGGTAGAATGCCCTGGGTTTAATCCCTAGCACCAAAATAAGATGGAAGAATAGGCAAGTGTTTAACCTCTTAAAGGAGAACACTCTCCAGGGGATAGAAATAAAGGCTTTCATGAAATAATATTGAAGACTGAAAAACCAGAGCAGGATTCACCTGCCCTCCTCCCCAGGGCTTTTCCTCCTCTTTCTCCCCAGGAACTAAGCCCTTTTAAAGAAAATTGAGAACCAGAAAGAAGCCAGTGCTGGATTTTGGCACAAAAATGGAACAAATAAATTATTAACTGGAAGTAAGATGAAAAAGAAATATACTCGAAAACTTAATTGCCCAAAGAAACTGGAAAGAAGTTGCACAACTGTTCATTAAGGCTCAAAGCAACTTTAGATTAAAGGGTTTCTCAGCACAAACAACAAGAATAAAAAAGAGCTGCAGGATTACAAAAAAGCAAATATAAGCCAAAAGAATAGGAGTTGAGTGACAAAATAAAGCTAGAAAGTTGAGGGGGAAAGTATAAAATAGATCAAGTGAGATATATATATTTAAAACTGCCTTAGAAGCAAGAAAATATACACAACTGAGAAGTCATATATATGTTGTATATGTTGTTCTATGTTAAAGAATGCTACCAGAGAAGGGCAGAGGCAAATAATGATTACAGGGACATTGATGACTATAAAATGGTTAAATTAATCACACTGTGAACTTGGCTTAGTGCTTCTTCAGAGGATATAGCACAAAAGAAGCCCCAAAATATATTCAAAGACCCAATATGGAAAAGAAGCTATCCTGGAAAACATTTCAAAATGCCTTCATGCATTTCAGTAATACAAGTTAAAAAAAAATGTACCTACGCATTTTATGCCAAGTTGCCCAAAGATGAAAATGGATGTCCTCCTGTGTACCATACTCATGGACACTTCTTACAGAAATTGGGTAACAAAATCCAGTTGGCTACATGTCCTTCAAAGGAATATACTTAGCATTTGGAGAGAACAAGGATTTGAGCTTGCAGAGAAGAGCAATAGTGAAAAACAGGAGCATAAAGATTCCGTTCTATGTGTAAATTGCTTTTGGAAAATAATGAGCATCTTCTATTTTTATTTAAAAAGTTAAGTGTTTTTTTTTTTTTTTTTAATAAGCAAAGTTTAGTCCCACTATGAATAACTCCAAAAAGTCACTGTTGGGATGTGATAACACTCTGTCAGCAGGCTGGTAGGTAAGTAACAAAACTAAATCTCTGTATTATATACTTCTTGCACTCAGCATAGATTTCTTGTAGCCCTGTTATGTCCTGTTTTGTCCTGCCAGCGTGACAAAATACTGAAGTGGGTGTGCTGATCTTATGGAACATGAACACACTCATCTCCCAGCATCTTGTTTCCAGGTGGGAGACTCTGGTTGCAACAGGTCCCTATTGAGATTTAGGTTTCGAGGAACAAGGCTAATCCTTGGAAAAAGTGCTAAGTGCACAGGCTCTAGGACCCACCAATGAAATGGGTTGACAGAGGAAAATGGAGCACAGAGACAGGCTATCCTCATCACACAGAGGTGTATAGAGCAAAGACTTCAGGTTAGTGTGCTAATCATTGCCCAGCTCACTGGAGGTTTTTCTGTTTCCAGCATTCCAGACCCTATGGTCCAGTGAGCTGAGCCTGCTCTTACCCTAAGCCAGATTGAGACTGTAGGTTACCCATACCTGTACCTAAACTAATGACTTGATGAACAAGATGAAAATGAGAGCATTGGTGACCCAGATCCCATTCTGAATTGATGGAGGACAGACAGGGGATTGGAGTGAGCTTCGTGCCTGCACGCTATAGGTCATCAGCATATGTGTTGTCAATCTCTGCTTCCTAGTAGGTAAAACCAGGTGGGCAGTAATAACAGAATACTAGTAGCCTAATTTATAAATGACTTATTTCACTCCTCCCTAAGGAGATGGACTCTTGAGAAGAGTGTTCCACTAGCATTTAATCAACAGGAATTGTTTAAATGTTACATATTTCTCCTTATTCTCTTTCTAGAATCCTCTCTTCTCCACCCTGACTTGCATATTCATTTCAGTCTTTTCAATTAATACAAATATCTCTTTATAAATATCTCGTTATAACTATCTCTTGCCTTCATGCAGTCTTCTCCATCCCATGATTACCACCCCAGTTCAAGCCATCTTCACCTCTCACCTTTGCTACTGCAGAAACTGCAGGTGGCAGAGATACCGTTCAACAACATCCACTTGTTCCTCTGCAACTGCTGGCTTTTTTTGCACCTGCGTTGGTTTTCTTTGCACCTGTGTTGGCTTTCTTTGCACCTGCGTTGGCTTTCTGGCTGGTTCTGTACAGAGAAATGAAAACAGAAGGAATATGTTTTATTTCCAGGTCAGAAATGATGGTTTCCGTTGTATTTCCTTAATTATGAATTATATCAAACACCTTATAATGTGCTTGTGAGACATTGGTGTATCATCTTTGAAATGGAAAATCTCCTGCCCATTTTTTTTTTTTTTGCTTTATATTGTGTTGTTACCTTATCGGTATTGCAATGTAACTTTTTATGTATTCTGGATACAAGTGTTTTTTTCAGATATATGCCTACAAATATTTTCTCTTTGGCTATAGCTTCTCTAACTATTTTCTTAGCAAGGTTTTCTGAAGAACAATTTGAAATATTTTTATCAAGTTTTATTTATCCTTTTTTAATGCTACTTGCTTTCTGAGACCTCCCTAAAATTAGCTGCCTACTCCAATGTTATGGGAATTTTACCTCATATTTTCTTCTAGAAAATTTAGTTTTGGCTGGGTACAGTGGCTCACACCTGTAGTTTCAGCTGGCTGGGAGATTGGGCAGGAGGATCACGAGTTCCAGGCCAGCCTGAGCAACTTAAAGAGAGACTGCATGATAAATAAAATAATAAAATAAAATAAAATAGTATGAAGATGTAGCTCCATGATAAAGCACTTATGTATCATGTATGAGGCCCTGGATTCAATCCCCAGTTACACACACACACACACACACACGCACACGCATGTACACAGGCACATACAAAAGTAGTTTTTGCTTCTATGCTTAGATTTATGATCTACTTCCATTCAGTTTCTTATATGGTATAAAATAAAAGTTGAAGTTCATTTTTTGCAACCTACTGAAGTGCTTTCCTTCTCCCATTAACAAAATAGGCTAATTTGGAACCTATTGTGTAGATGCAGATTTATTTCTGTTCTTTCTTCCAATTCTAGTGATGTTTGTCCATCTTCTCAGCAATACCACATACTGTCTATTATCTCAGACTAAGTGCCTCTCTCTCTCTCTCTCTCTCTCTCTCTCTCTCTCTCTCTCTCTCTCTCTCTCTCTCTCTCCTCTCATTTTAACCTTATTGTAAGGCCAAGGAATGTTAATAGAATTGTTAAGTAGAAATGGTGAGAGCAGACATCCTTGCTCTGTTGCTGATCTTAGAGAAGAAAATCGATATTTCATAATTAACTATAAAGCAGGCTGTAGGGAATGCTCAGCTGTCCCTCTTGAATTAAGGGAATCTGCTTCTTATTAGTTTGTGGCCAGTTTATATTATGAGGGAATTTACTTGCTGAATCTTTTCCATATTTATTAAAATGATCATATGATTTCCCCTTGAATGCACTAACTTTGTGGATTACATGGATTGCTTTTCATAGGTTATAACACCCTGCACTCCTGTAATAATCTCTACTTGGTCAGAATATAGTGTTCTCTTAGATGCTGCCGAATTTGATTAGCTAACATTCTGTTCAGAAATTCTGTGCCAATGTTCTTGAGGGAAATTAGTCTGTAGTTTTCTTTTAATGTCTTATTCTTGTTTTGGTAACAGGGTTTTGCTAACCTTGAAATGGACAGATGATAGAGTGAGGGTAAACTTGTAACTGTCTTATAGAAATAACCAATGAAATGATATGCATCTGGTATGTTCTTTGTGGGAATATTTTAAATTAAAAAGCAAATTTACTTAAAGGATACACATTTGTTACTGCTATTTTATACTTCTCATTCTGTTTAGTTAGTTGTGGTTTTACAAGAAATTTGTGTAGGTGAGATGTCAAATTCATTGGCATAAAGTTGTTCAGCGTGTTTTCTGGCTAACTTTTTAATTTCTATAGAATGTGTAGAGATGTCACCTTCTTTTGTTCTTAGTAATAATAATTTGTGTTCTCTCTTTGATCATTCCTCCTGGTGATTTTACAATGTGATTAATATTTTCAAAGAATCAACTTTAACTTTGATGATTTTTCTCTATTGTTCATCCATCTTCTGTTTAATTGATTTCTGGTCTTATTTTGAGTATTGCCTTTACTTACTTTAGTTTTGATATGTCCTCCTTTTTCTAGCATTGTAAGGTGGACTTGGCTTCAAACTTTGACAATGTTGAATCTGGGATAGCACATTGCATGATTACTTTGTCTTTGTTTCTGTACTGCTCTGATAGGGGTGCTGTTTTATTGTCTCTTTAATATGGTTTCTCTGAGAGATAAATAAGATGGTACATGAAGAGTGTTTACATACAATTCTGTTATTTAGTAAGTGCTTAATAAATGTCAGCATTTGTTAACCATTTGCTGATAACACCAAAGACACACAGTTATTGACTGCTTTAATGACCAGCTTACAGTGATCTCATGAGATAGTACTATCATTTTCACCATTTGGCAGATGGGAGAACAACAGTTTAGAAAGAGGCTTTGTCCAAGGAAACAGAAAATAAATAGCAGAACCAGCACAAATTACAGGCCTTCCTGACTCCAAAATTTATGCCCCTAATCACCATATATGTTGTCCTTTAACAATATTTACTGGATATTGACCCTGTATCAGTTTATGTGCAAACAATTTACACCTAGTGATTCCATTCTTCTTTACTCATTGCTGTGACTTTGATGGTGCTATGGCTTGAATGTGTACCCCGAAGTTCATGTATTGGAAACTTAACTCCCAAATTCATATATTGATGGCATTTTGAGGTGGAACCTTTAAGAGGTGACTAGGTCATAAGGGCTCTTTCCTCTTGAGGGATTAATGTTATTAACATGGGAGTGGGTTAGTGACTGTGAGACTGAGTTTCTTGTAAAAGTGATGCCCTGTTGCTTGTTCTGTCTCTTAAATATGCTCCCTGACTTCCCAGCCTCCAGAATTGTGAGACAAATAAACATCTATTTTTTAAAAAAATTTACCAAGTCTCAGGTATTCTGTTATAGCAACAGAAAGCTAAGACAGATGGTACTGCCTATATATGAGTAATCTGAAGTACAGAGAGGTTAACTGATCTGATATCTTATGGCAGAGAGGTGAAGTACTGGACATTCAAACAATCCCTGCTATTTAACATTGTATTTTTTCTGCTCTTACATTTAGACTACCTTTTTAGCTCTGCACCGCTTATTTTTATCTTCTAAATGTTAGCTTGAAGACTGAGTTACTATTTACCATGAAGCAGTTACCACTCCTTTGGTCTAGATGTTCAGCCAATATTTATGCAGCCTCTTTTTCCTCATTGTATAAAACAAATGAGGAAGTCTCATGAAATTTTCAATATGCAACATATCTTTTCCTTTATTCCCATGTATCATTTCAAATAGGTGTCTAACTTAAATTTTATATACTATAGAATTTCATATGTTCAGTTTGTCTAAAATTAATTTTCATATCTGAGTTAATGCACCATTATAAAGTTAGAAATACACATGTGCGTTTTATAATGAAATGAAAAGGTGTATCACTTGGCCTGTTTCCTTTATGTTTGTGGAATCACGAAATTTCAAGCATCATTTTTACATGCATTTCTAGAGACAGCCTTCCAGATCATTTTACATGTAGATCACATTATAAGAACATCAACCTATATGCTATTTTACTCTTTTTTCCTCTACTGTGGTTTAAATTTGACATATTATTAGCTATAATTACAGTCTTCCATTTTATAATTACTAGAGCATTGAACTCTAATGGCTTATTTGGAAAGATTGTTTTTTGGTTTGGTTGGTTGTTGGTTTATGGGGGAAAGTGGGTAGCGACAGAGATATAGAGATTGCAACTCTCATTTATTATTAATTGAGAACTTTCAGCGCTTCACATATAGGTTGCCATTTAGCTTTCACAAGAGCCTTATAAAAGGCATTATGATCTCCATCTTTTATATGAGTACATTCATGCTTAGATAAGTTTCTCTCATTCGTCTTTTCTGTAGAGGAGTTTCTCAGGACCATAGAGTTGGAGAGTGGTACACAGGAGACAGAAACCTGGGTATATGTAATTCCAAAGCCTGTGTTCTTCCTTTTAGACATGTTCTTTAAATAAAAAAATAACCTCTAATTTTCCTTTATTCTCTAAAGGACACACAATACTCATTTCTACCCTTTGTAGATTCAAGGCAGTGATTTCATGTTTCTCTGTATTCTGCATGTTATTCCAGAGAGTAACAGAATCTTCCCAAGACAGATGTTGGGCTTTGCAGGGCTTTGGGAGGCTGCCCTGCTCCAAGAAGCCCTCATGGATACACACTCCTTTTAACTCATGCCTGCACCGAGCCTGCACGTTACCTTCACATTTGTATCTGTTTTCTAGGCATCACTATAGAAGAAGAAAGAATAATGGCCTATCCAAGTTTGTGGTTTTGTGACTCATATGTCTACCAGAGTCTAGTAACAAGTTCAGAGATCTTTGCCAACAAGAGAAATGTGGGTTCCAAGTGCGTGGCCTTCCTTCGGAACTCTAGGTGTGCACTGTTAATTTTCTTCCTGTAGTTTGCAATAGGCTTTACATTTTCTAACCTGCCACTGGCATGCAGAGCACCATTGGATTCGGTGGGTCACAGGCTGCTACATAAGACTTCAGCTTGTCCTGGTTAGGGAATTTTCTTTGCTGATCCTCACTTACATCTGACAGGCATACCGTTACTCAGCAGAGGTCCAATCATTATTGGAAAGGTTGTTTTTAAGACATCCATCTCCCTTTATTGCTTATGTCTTATGCACCAAGATATTTAAGGTACTTTGTATTTTTGTGTTTTATTTCATTAATTAACAAATGAAAATGGAATATAGTTATGGTTTACAACATGCTATTTTGATATATGTAGACATTGCAGAATGACTGAATGAAGCTAATTAACATATTCACTTCCTCATATACATATTTTTGTGATGGGAACACTTACAGTCTCTCTTAACAATTGTGTTAGTCGGCACTTTCACAGCTATAATCTAAAAGATCTGACCATACCACTTAGAGGAAGGAAGATTTACTTGCTCATTTGAATTTGGGGGTTCAGTCCATGTGAGGCTGGGGACCACAGATCTCAGAGCACGGTGGCAGGAAGCCGAGAGTGGGAAAGCGTAAGGCTTTACTCCTCATATCATGGAGATCAGAAGCAAGGCATTGAGCGAGGGGGGATGGGAGCCGTATATAACCCCCAAGGCCACAGCTTCAGGGACTTATCTTCTCTAGTCACACCGTACCAGCTCAGGCCACCACCCAGATAAATCCATTAAAATGGATTCACCCACTGCTAAGATTACAATTCTCATGACTTAACGATATCAACCCTGAATATGAATAAATGAGCTCCTTGGGGGACGTTCTATATCTAAATATAGCAATTTTCAAATATACATTACTACCAACTATAATTATCATATTGTATGATAGATCTTGCAAACTTTTTCTTTCAGTGTATAGATGAAATTTTGCATTCTTTCTCCAACATCTTCCATGGTAACCACAATTCTACTTTCTATTCCTACAAGTCTGAGTCCTTTGGATTGTACCTACAAGGAAGCACATGCTCTGTGTTTTTCTGAGGCACTTTCTAAAACTTTCTGATTACCAGCTCCTATCAGGAGGAACTCAATGTGTAACTGGACCTGTGAGATGTCCTGTGGACTACCAAAATGATCAAAGTTTCCTGAAGAAAACTTAGGAGTTGTCAGGGTCTGGGATAATTTGAGGTGGGTGTACTGCTGAGCATGATAGGTAAAAGCAGACTACTTCTTGTTTATCTAGGATGCTGGAGCAAGGCTCAACAAACCTTTTCTGTGAAGGGATAGGTAGTGGTTTAGGTTTTGTGGGCCAGACAGTCTCTGTTGCAATTATTCAATTCTATATAGCATGAGAGTAGTCATAGGTAATACGCCAATGAACAGGCATGGCTGTGTTCCTATAAAACTTTTTAACAAAACAGGAGGCCAGATTTTGCCTATTAATGTGGCATGTGGATCCCTAGGAAAGACATAAAGATTTGTTTTCTGACATGGTAGATCCATACTAGGTTCAAGGCATTGTGTTTATTTGACTCATAACTCTACATTATGTTTTTAAGTAGACCGTTGTCTGTGTCTTAAACATATCCTGCTTCTGCAAGAATCAGACAGGCAAGTTAAAGGGACATGAGACTAGAATTACCCCATCCTGGTGCTTTTTTCAAGTAGTTGAAGCTATCACAGAATTCTGTGGTTCCTCCCAAGGCTTGGACATTACTGTTATTTCTATCATGTTACTCCTTCCATCCGTAATAACCTTAGCTTCATTAGTAAGGAAGTCAATGTAGAGAGTTTAAATAAAATGTATTTTTTGCAAACTGAAGGGTCTTACAATATTCACGGATCCTGTGAGATGGCCCTCTTGAAACAATCAAATGGATCCCCATGGAATACACCTCAAACTTCTTTGTACAACAGCATTCAGTTCCACAGTTGGTCGCTGAATATCTCTTCCTGGCCTCATCTTTTCCTCTTGACTTTTGACATCAGATCAAGAGGCAACCCTTACTTCTTTGGATTCCTCCATTCATCTATGCTTACTTCCACCTTGTTGATAAGTCTTTTTGCTTTCTCCTGCCTGGTGAGCAGTTCCTTAAGTTGTTATCCATTCTTTGAAAACATCCTTCATTGTCCTACTGCTCTGGTAGATATAACCATGATTCTCAGTGATTCTCTTCATATTCATTTCTTATTGAAGTATAGGGCTCATTAGTTTGAATATACATATAGTTTGAAGGTATGGAGATGTTTAACTTGCATGTGTTTAATAATATGTGTTCACTAGTTGACTCTCAGGAAGCCATTACAATGCCCACCCATAGCATACCCTGCTACTACTACTGGTGATAGTGTCAGTTCTTCAGTACTTACCAGGACTATACATTCTTCCTAAGCATCTTCAGTATGTCAGTAGATTCTATCACTGAAAAAATGAGCATGTTCTCATTTACATCTGACATAAAAAAGAATCCCTTGCCTTCTTCTTAGGGGAATTCACATAATTTCTTAGTCCTTCATTTAGTCCACCTGCCAATCTAGGGCAAAGACTGTGGCCTTTTCCTCCTTTGGGGCTGAATTCTTGAGCTCAGATGAAAACACTCAGGCAGAGTGTCTCAGAGGCAACACATAAATAGAGAACAGCATTTATTAGCTATTTTGGGTCTCCAGGGCACAAAAGCAACTCCAGCCAGACGCCTGTCTGCTGTGCCCTTTCTGGCTGCCACTTTGTATGTTAATTGCATACCCTTAACATTTATTATCAAATGTACCAGTTTGAATTCCTCCGATGAAGGGAGGAAGACGGTCTTCACCCAGGGGACCCATCCTCAGCCACTTTATGGAAATGAAACTTGGAGTTTGTTTACTGCTGATCTGGGAACCCCAGGTGGCCAAATGCTAATTGTAGAGGATGGGAAGAAGGAGGCTGAGGCTAAATCACATGTGTCCCATAAAACAGGATGCACTGCATGCCTGAATTCTGAGTTTTCTCTGCCCAGACTAACAGTCTATAACGGCATCTTTTTGCCTCAGGGGCTTTCTATCACTCTAGATAGCATACAGGGCAAATAGATTATCACCATGTAGGAACACCGTATTAGTAGTGTTTATTTAGTCAACCTCAATTATTCCAAACCATGTGAACAAAACACGCAGAGCCAACGCTATTCCTTGTTGTTGTTGTTGTCATGTTACCTCTGTATTTAGAGAGTTAATCATGTCATTTGGGCAAAAGAAAAATCTGGAGGTGATACTCTTCAAAGAAAATAGGGTTTATTTCTCATCTAATTGCTGTTTTCTTTGAAAACATTAAAGACAGGCTTCTGGCCATTTTAGCAATGATTATTTTGGAGTAATATGTCATTGATACTCTTGCATCTGAAAGAAAAGGAAGTATTATATTTAATAATTAAGAAGCATTTAGTTCATACCAGAGATTTGAAAATTACCTTATATTACCTTTTCTTTTTTTTATACCCCCCATTGTAAAATGACAGATCTTACTATATAGCTATTTTATATTTAGGGAGGCTACAATGGTATTTCAATTCATGACTGTGTGCTTCTTCTAATACTCTCTACCTTATTATATAGAAGTATGTGCAAAAATGTTATAGGAAGTTCAGTGTGGTGTGCCTATAACCCCAGTACTTGGGAGGTTGAGATAGGAGGATGACAGTTTTGAGGCCAGCCTCATTAGCTTAGGAAGGTTCCTCAGGAACTTATTGAGACCTTGTTTCAAAATAAAAAATAATATAGGGCTGGTGTTGTAGCTCAGAGGTAGAATGCCTATGGGTTCAGCCTGTAGGAAGAAGAAAAGAAGAAGAAGAAGAAGAAGAAGAAGGAGGAGGAGGAGGAGGAGGAGGAGGAGGAGGAGGAGGAGGAGGAGGAGAAGGAGAAGAAAAAGAAAGAAGGAAAGAAAGAAAGAGAAAAGAAAAAAAGTTATAGGATTAGAAAGTAGAAGTGATTAATTCTGTCAGGGTTATTTGAAAAGGCTACATAGATTAAATGACATTTAGTCTGTGGCTTCAGATATTATGAATCATTGTTATCATCTCATTTCTTCTCGTCAAACCTAGGATGTGATAGGCTTAAAACTTCATCTGCATTTCATATGCTATGTGTATAATATTGGACTCAAGTACCATAGAAGAGAGATAATGCTTTCCATAATAAATGTGGAAATAAGACCTCTTATCAGCTCAATGTTAATAAGATGCAAATTCATGCCAAGACAAGCATCTAAAATGTCTTTTTTAAAAAAATAGATCTCACAGCCAGCTCTTTCTTCTATTCATCTTGTTATTTCATTCCATAGCATAAAATCTAAAATGGATATAGACATATTTCTATATTGTTAGCTCCTAATGCATGGCTCCTGAAATCCTCTTTATCTCCAAGAACCTGGAGAAGAGGATGTTATTTCATCACATCCTTTAAACACCAAATCTGGTATTTTTCCCTTTTTGTAAAGTTGGGAGCTATTATAATAGGTTTATAAATACCTGGGATTGATCTAGGAGAAGGAGGGAAATTTGATAGTGCAAAAGAAGAGATGAAATACAAGAACAAAGTACTCTTGGGGCAGAAGAGGTGGGACCCAGTGGTATGTGGAGAGGTTAACTTTAAATGGAGACAGGGTTAGCTCATTCTTTCAAAAAACGAGAAGAAAAAAATGTGGGCAAATGTGCCTTGAGTTGGATCGTTTGGTGCAGGAGAATTGAAGCCTTCTAATTGCTCCTGTTTCTGCATCTGGCTGATGATCAGTATCATGAGAGGCTGGGGCTTTGGGGAGGGTTTGACTAAGAACGTCCTCCAGGATTGGTCCTCTCTCCAGCTGAGAGGGACAAATAGAAATAGAGCCATGACAGACTCCATTTTGATTCTCTCAGGGGAATCTCCACTTTGTATAGCAGTGGGATAGGTCTCTGGATGGCATGGAGTGATGAGGCATGTGACCTGGGGCTGACCTTTGCCTCTGGACCGTCTCTGAAGCCTGTTTGCTGCTGGTGATGTTGGAGTGAGAGAGGCTTTGTAATCATGAGCATCTGATCCACCTCCGCTGGCCTGGTCAGGAAAGCCCGTTGTGCCTCACAAGTGGCACCAGGAACTTCTCTCTCTTCTTCTCATCTTTGATACTCTTTGCATGCTGCATTGAGTTGCGTGAATTTTAGCTCAAGATTTTGTTTGTGGCAAGGGACCTAGTTGATGGCAGCATGTATCTTCAGAGGGGAAGACATTTCCATGCAAAGCGCACGTTGGAAAACCATCCCAAGGAAGTCCTCTAATTGGCCTGAGTTGGGTTGTGTGCACAACCACGGATAAGCTGGAAATATTCTCTGATTAGTTCAGTGCCCATTACTTGATCATTTGCTATAGCTAGGAAGTAGGGTCATGTATACAGGTTACAAGTCCCCGTTGAATCCTGTGGAGGCAAAGATAGAGGTAGCTCTTCTCCAAAAGAAGTGTGAGTGCAGGCAATATCAGCCTACTTATTTTAACTCTATGACCAAAATACTCAACAAGACCAACTAAGAGGGGGAAAGATTTATTTAATCTCATGATTTCAGAGGTTCAGTCCAAGGTCTGAACCACCAGTGACCTATCGCCTCCAGCCACTACCCATGTGCCTACAATTACCACCTACTAAATCCATTGAAATTAGTAATCCAGCACTGGATTTATCTACTGATCAGATTACAGTCCTGGTTCAATTATTTCATCTCTGAATACTATTGAATTGCTAACACATGGGTTTTTCCAGGGGACATCTTATATCCAAGCCATAACACAGGTACAAACACAGTAGGCATTCTGTTGAGCTACACAGCTGTACTAGTCATTAGACTGTGATTGTCTATTGTGTCCCAGATAGATTCCCTAATTCTCAGCCAAGTTCCCTTTAGAACCTTACCATCTACTTTTTTTTTAATACACCTTTAACTTTCTGTTTGAAGGCCTTTGATATAGTTTTAGATCCTTGGAATGCCCTTCATTTCTACCTGGTCCCTCACCATTTGTTTACCCCTACTGACAACATGTTTATTCAGTTCCATGGTGGGGTGACATATGTGCTTTCACAGGAGCCACAAAATGAATGAGTTATTATCTATATGATGAAGGATTTACAACCAGATGGGCAAGACATGCGTATTACTATAGTATATGAAAATACATAGATAGGCCTATTGTGGAGGCATGGGGTACCTGGCCATCCAGGGACTGCCAGAGGAGGCTTCCTAGAGGAGATAATACCTTATCAAACAAAATGAATGAGAATCACAACTAACGGAGCAGTGCGAATATCAGTAAGAAGTGAACAATGACAGTCATTGCAGGGAGAAGCTTCACCCTACCCATCAGTCATGACACAGGATAAACATGGTCCCTTCAGAATATTTCTCTGACTTAAGGGAATTAAAGCAATAATCCATCTTAATCTCTTGTGACTGTTACTTTGCATGTGTGTGTCTAATTGCTTACCTAATTGCATCTCTTTCCCTTCCTAAAGTTTCAGCTCTTATAAGAAGGGCACTTCATCACTCTATCATGGCATCAGCCACGGAATGTCTCACATACAGTGGCATTAATAAACATGGCTACTTGAACCTAGGCAAAAAAAAAAAAAAAATAGAAATGTACTCATGTTCTCCCTGGCCTTAACATATAAGCTTGCCAAAGGACTGTCATAAGACAGAATGCCTATGAAGTGGTTTCCACCAAAAGGTCTATTGATGTTATAAGAACGTGACAATGCATTTAGGGAGGAGTCGAAGGCACATTTTTTATCTGTGCTGTAGATCGTTGCAATGGGAAGACTGGTGAATGTAATTTTGTATGGAAACACTCTCCAGCTGCCTATAACTTGGGCTCAGCAAATGTCACCCCACAACTATTTACCACAATATTTACTGCTCTGTCATTAGCTTATAAATAAAATCAGCCTAAAGAACAAAAGCAGATGCCATGCAACAACGACCATGATGAGATTTTTAGAAAGGCAAAGAAGCCCACGTTGGCATCTAAGGAGGAGGCATTCAAAGTAAACTCTAGCAATTATCAAGAATCATAACTTTCCCCATAAAAACAATCTGAGCAAAGCCTCATCGGTGCTTAAAATAGCATTTCTCGCCCAAACTCCCTCATAAAATTGCAGAACCCAGTGGAGATGGCTATATCTGTCACAGGCCTGCAGGCAAATAAACCTCAGATTGATGGGGCTGATGTCAACTGGAATTCCTTGGGGTTTTCATATACACATTCAAATTCTGATTCCAAGCCCTGAATGAGAGCTGAGAGCCAACTGGTTTATTAGTCGTGTTTTTGTAAGTGAGAACCGAGGGATATAAAGAACTTTGGGGGGAGGGAAACCCTCATCTTGGTCTTGTAATATCATTTAACAACTTGGAATGTTTTACTAGGTCTCTTGGCATCAAAAACTAAACTTACATCCTTCCCAATCATTTCCATTAGGAAAATAATTTCAAGAATGAGGAGTTGCCATGATTCTAGCCAGCCTCCAACCTCTCTGACCACTCACTTTCTTCCAGTTCCCTTAGATTTCCCTTTTTTGTCCCCTCTGAACAATAGAATGCTCCATGTCATGAAGCCACTTATAAGAGAAGCTGTATCTCTTTCATCTTTGACTCTCCAGGGCCCAGCACAGATCCTGCCCACAGTGGAAGGGAGGAAGTACAGTATCAATGTGAACAGATGGATGGGGGATGCATTTCAGGGTGCATGGTGTCCAGGGCATGAGTTTCTGGAGATGAGCCCGGGGGGGATGTGAGTCTGGCCTTCTAGGGTATAGGCTCTAGAAACCAGCCAGCCAGTGCTTCTCCTGCACCTTTAAGCCGGATGCCCAGTGGAGAGCTAGTTACCCATTTTGCATCTCCATTTCCTCATTTGCAACACAGGGATTGCAGTTCTTCTCTTGTCATTTTGCTGTGAGGATTGAGCAAGCAAGATGGGCTCTGGACAGTGCCAGCCATGGTGGTTGGTACCCAGGAAGCACACGGCAGATTACTGTTCTCCCTGGTTGGCTTATCCACCCCTGCCCACTTCATTCATGCTCAAGAGGGTACCTTAAATAGTCCTGAAACCATGTAACTCTTCTCAGAGGAGTGTGGGGGGAGAAGTCCATGCTGTGGGATAGTGGACCAGCACTGCCATCAAGGCGGGGCCCACAGGTCACAGGGAGGGAAGAGGCAGTGACCAGAGCTATGATACTTTCTATCACACCCTCTCTCCCCCAGCGCTACCACTGCTATGGGCTCAGCCCTTGTCCTTCCCTTCACTACAGCCAGACACTGACTTGTCTATCCTATCAGCCTTTCTGATCCTTTATATAGTCTTCCTTCTCTTCCTTTATCACAACGGACACCATCCACTGACAGGCCCATAGCACATCACATGGTCCTTCCACCCATCCCCCTCCTCCTGCCCTTGTAGATAACACCTGGTACAATTCAGTACACGTGGGCTGTGCTCCCCTCTTTGTTTGCCCCCCCCTCTCTGGGTAGCTTTGGGAAAGATTTCAACTTTCAGTGCATCTAAATTTTTTTCACTTGTAAAACAGATATTAGAATAACATAACCATCATAGCATAGTGGAAAATCTCATATACTGATACAGGCAAAGCTTCAAGACTAGCCCCTACACAATAATAGCTGGACAAGAAAGGTAGACACATGGAAAATATGCAGAAATAATGATCCAAGGATTTAGGGACTGTGACAGCATCTTCTCCACCTCCCCCCCTGCTTATGCCAGCTCTAAGTTATGTTCTCAATTTCCCATATTCAGGATAAACAGCTTCTTCAGTATGAGAACACAGATGCCAGCTGAAATTTTTTCCCAGGATAATCCTCTGTCTCCCCCATGTCTGCTGACCTCCTCAATACTTCTACTGAAACCAGCCCCAACCTTCATGTCCACTGAGGACTCCAGGGCTTTGAAATTGTTCATCAGTGTTCCTCCCAAGAATACCCACACTCTCAGAGGGACCACTTCTGCGATACAGTCATGTCCTTAAAGTTGCTTTGCTAAAATATTTCTGGCACCAGTGTAATTATGCCTGAGCTACAGTGATTGTCCCTTGGGGGATAGTTTCATCTGAGTCTCCTGGTTCATTGCTATTCACCAATATTGCTAAAGACGTATCTGTGACACATTCGTGGCCAGCCATGGCCACTGCAATGTGAGATGTCTGTCAGCAGATGGGGAACTCTTCAGTTCTTTCTCTTGCAGAACAGAGGATAAACATAAAGAGACTTGACCTTTGACCCTGCTTTGGTAGATTTCAGTGAAAAGCTAAGACATACTTGAAAACCAGCTCCTGAGGGGGCAGAGGTGGGAAGGGACACAGTTCGCCTGAAGCTTTACAAGAAGAGCTCAAATTTTCTGACCATGTGAGCTCCTGACCTTAACCATTACCTCTGGTGAAATGCTTTTTTTTTTCTATAGGTACCAGGCAGAGAAAAAAATAAAATAAAAGGCAACAGAAACTGTAAGTCAGAGAGGAACTTGGAAAACTCTTCTCTTTTATGGCACATACTGAGCAAAATTATCAGGGTGTCAGGGTGGAAGCAATGTGGAAACGGGATCGGTTATGTCACAAAGCAGCTGACTGGCTACCCTGGCACCCTCTTCTCCAGTGCCCATGGGAAGGGGGCCCAGCCAGAAATACTGTCTTAGTCAACATTTTCACTGCTAGCCTGAGAACTGACCACGCAATGTAGAGGAAGGAAGAATGGCTTGTTCACTGTTTCCCTTGGAGATTTGGGAGTTCAGTCCACGTAAGGCCAAGAACTGTGGATCTCAGAACCGCGGATATGGGGGGTGCAGGAGACAGAGAGAGGGAGAGTACAGGGCTTCACTCTCACATCTTGGGGGTCAGAAGCAGGAGAGAGAGTAAAGGGAAGAGGAGTCATATACAATCCCCAACGCTGCAGCCCCAGGGACCCAGGGTCCCACTCTCTCCAACCACACCCCACAGCACTAGGTTTCCACCCAAATAAACCATCATAATGGATTTACCCATTGAAGAGATTACAGCTCTCATGACTTACCTATATAAATCCTGAATATTAATAAATGAGCTCTTTAGGGGAACATTCTATATCTAACTAACAAATACTATGTCTGACACAGCGAAATATTCTTCTGTTTTTTTTAATTCAATTTAATATAATTTTAAATTGACCCACAAAAATTAAGTATATTTGACACATATATACAATCTGTAACATTCAAATCAGTATAAGCATAACCTAGCTCTTTAAACATTCATTATACCTTTATGGTGGAAACATTTGAAATTTTTTCTTTGAGCTTTTTTTATTTGAAATATACTGTATAATATTGTCATCTGTAGACGCCATGCTGTGCAATAGAACACCAGACCTTATTTCTCTTATCCGGCTGTAACTTAAGCGTAGTTTTTAAAATAATTTTGAAAATGTTTTCATAGGTCTTGCTAATAAACCAGTCAGTAGTTAGGACCTTGCACTGGGAGTCTCTTTGGCGGACTCTGGGTCAGAGCTGTGGGTGCTTGTGATGGTTTAGATCGGAATATTTCCCAGAAGTCATATGCTGAAAGCATAGTTCCCAATGCAGCAGTGTTCAGAAGTGGAGATTTCAGGTAATGATGGATTGTGACCTCATCGGTGGAATCATCCATCAAATGGATTAATAGCTGAATGCTATGGTGGGGTGGGGCCTTATTGGAGAAAGTAAGTCACTGGAGCTGTGTCCTGGAAGGGTTTATCTTCTTTCTGGCTCCTTCCTCTCCCCCAGCTGCTATGAGCTGAGCAGCTTCCCTGTACTCTGCCCTTCCGCCATGGTACTCAGTCTCAGAGCATTGGAGCTGGCTGACCATGAACTGAACCTCTGAAATCATGAGCCAAAAATAAACTTTTCCTCCAGTGACAACAAGCTGACAAACACATGCTGTTGATGTCCTGCCCCCACTTCTTCAGCGCTCACTGGACCAACCTCCAGCCTGCGGCACCCTTATTTCTTTGTGAGATTTTCTGAATACATCTCACTTTGCTCCTGTCCTGTGCTATTCTATTTTTGCTAATAAATTAAAAACTGCAAAGATTTTGGTTGTGATTATTTCAAATCTATACATGAATTTGGAAAGAATTGGCATCTTAACAATATACAGTCTTCTGATCCATGAACCAGTTTTTCTCTCATTGAGATAAGCTCTATTTTGTTCCAACAAATTGTCTGTCTGATATACTTGTGAGGAAGTCAAACATTTCCACAAAAGTTCAATAATTGGTTCTGCTGGAATGAAATGACAATAAATAGCTGAGCAGGAGGAAAATCATGAGTATTCATCACATGGACTTGTCCATAGGAGTCACACAAAACAACACAGCGCAAAGGAGGGCCAGATGGTTGAAGCTTAAGCACCTGCCTCATTGAGTAGAGGAGGTAAGGGGCTGTAGGCAATGTAGGGAGGTAGTAAATGAGTTTTAGGGGAAATGAGTTGACTTGAAGAAAATGCAAAGTGTCGGGAGCCAGCCCTCAGGGCCATGGGGTTGGGAGTCCCTCGATTGGTGTGGAATGAGACGAGATCACAAGAGTACGCTGACACCCAAATGCAGTGAAGAAGCGCATCTGTTTTATTTTTTTGTCAGTCACAGATTTATACTATTTTTTTTACAGTGAGGCATATAGGACAGGAATTTTTACAGACTTGTTTTTCTAAAGGTTAATTACAACCAGTTAGGTTTACAATATGTATATAAAAATTTTTTCCATTAGTTAAAATCTTTACAGTTTTGCTTAGCCCCTCCAAGCAGCGTTCTGTCTTATCTAGGTAGTTAGCAGGTTTCAGGGAGACCGGGTAGCAGCAATTTAGATAAACTCGCAAAGCCTGTTTCTAGGCTAGAGCTTATTGTCTTAAGGCACTGCCAAGAGATCAGTATCTGTCAGGCCACATGTTTCTAAGAAGTTTTTATTATAATTAATAAAAAGCAAAAATCCAAAGCACCCATAATTTCCAGAATATAATAATGCAAAGTGGGAAATGCCATGAATTCCTACTTTTAGAATTGTCTCCCTTGCAGGATTCCAGAGGACCTAGCCTTGCTCAAGATCCAGCTATTAAGGTGTCATACCAGCAAAGTCCTGGGACAAAGTTCCTCTGGGGTCTGAGTGTGGTATTTAATTTTCATTTTCTTCCTCAGTGAGTGATGAGAGTTGAACTTTTCTTGGATAATGACATTTCGGACTGAGGATCAGAGGCAATTCGGTTCTTGTTTGGCAGATTGATGAAGGAGCATCAGAGAACGCCCTCCCCTGATTTGCTGCTCTGAGATATCTTCAGTTTGAACTCCCAAGTGACCTATTTTGGGGTATCAATTTCTCAGCCCCCAACATACTTTGGGGATCAATTTGTTAGTACTCTTTATCTTGATTTTTGAATGTTTGCATTGATGTCCATAAAGGATCTTGACCCTGTAGTTTTCTTATCAGGTTTTCTATACATTTTTGTCATTATTGGTCATTTTTGCCTTTCAAGGAATTTATTCATTTTGACTATTACACTTGTCATTCTGTTGTTTCTTCTTACAATTTTAATGCTTTAGGAGTTAAGGTATCATCCCTCCTTCATTCCTGATAGTATGCATCATCTCTATTTTTTTTTCTTGATCAGTTTGGCCAAAGCTGTATCAAATTTATTTATTTTTGAAGCTTTGGATTTCATTGGTTTTCTTTATTTCTCAATGTTTTATTTTTCTGAAATATATTTGTCTACTTTCTTTTTATTTCTACTACTTTCTATTTAATTTGATCTTCTTTTTCTAGCTCCTACTGGTGAAAGCTGATCAGCTAGCTAGTAGAACAGCACTGACGTTTAATGTGCAATTAGCATTTTAAGCCACAGGACCAGCCCTACAGACCTGGCAGGATTTCACCCTGAGCTGGTTACTGGTCGGCTGGCAGCTACTTGAGGTGTCTACAGGATGTGACAAAGGAAATAATGAAACAGCCACCAGGGATTTGGAGAATCTTGTACACAGCAGTAAGTAATTGCACTTTTGCTAAAGGCTATTGATAGATTTGAGTTGTAGTAACATTGCTCTGGCTTTAGTGTGGAGAATAGATGAGACTGAGCCTGAGTACAGATAAACCTCCCAGGTGGCTCCTCTAGTGAACACGATAACACAAATGGAATCCTCATAAAGCAGGGGGAGGGGACAGGGACGGAGGGAAATGCAGACTAAGACTGGAGAGGTGGGCTTGGTGATAAGGATGAAAGGCAGGACAGACTGCACTGTGGTGACTGCCTTAGACAGTGTTAGGAAAATACCTCGATTAAGAATATAGGAAGTGTTACACACAGTGGAAATATACTCACACACACACACACAGGCATACAACACACACACACAGGCATACACCTGGGAAAGAGAGGATATGACTTTTAAAAACATTTTTGGTTGTGTACATTTAAAGTATACAACATGATTTTTGGATAACTAGAGATATAGTGAAGCATTTGCTACTGTCAAGTAAGCTATGACATTCACTATCTCGCATACTTGCTTTTCTGTGTGATAAGAACACCAAAAATCCACTCTCTTAGCAAATTTTAGTATAGAATACAAAATTATAGCTATGGTTCTCATGTTGTACATTGGATCTCCAGGACTTGTTCATTCTATAAAACAGCAACTTTGTGCCCCTTGGCTTGAATTTCTCTGTTTCTCCCCCTTCATCTTCCACCTCCACTCTCTAAACACCATTCTACTCTCTTTTTCTATTTCTCTACATATGCAATTTTTTCTTTTTTATAGATTTGTCATATGCGACCATGCAGTATTTTCTTTCTGTGCTGGCTTATTTCACTTAGAATAATGGTCCTCTGGGTTCCTCCACTGTGATCCAAGTGACGGATCTGCTTTTTAAAGGCTGAATAATATTCCATGCATGCATGCAAAAACCTGCTTATGGCTCACAAATGTGTCCTCTCACTTATTTTGCTGTCTTTTCAGATTGTTGATCATTCTTTTGCTGTGCAGAAATTTTTCAGTCTGATGTTCTCCCACTTGCTGATTTTTGCTTCTGCGCCATTTGATGAGGTATCCAGACTGATTATGACAAAGGACAATATCAAGGGTTTTTTTTCTTTTTCTTTTAGAAATATTATGGTTTCAGGCCTTACATTGTAGAGATATAACACATATTATTATATGTAAATATATATGTAATATATTTATATTATATATAATGTATATATATATATATATATATTTTCAGTGACATTTGCTAAAGCACAGCAAGGCAGACTTTATTCAGGACCATTGTGACAGATACAGAGACCAAAGCAATGGGTTTTATAGCAGAAGAGAGAGATTGGGTTCAACTCTGAATATTGCATGGGCCAGTGGGAATTTACAGCCAAGAAGCAGGAAGAGAGATTAGAGGATGGAAAATAACTAAAAGGAAATAATCAGGGCTAAGGAAAGTTTCAGCTAACTGACCTAAGAGAAATCTTGCTGAAGACAGGCCAAGTTGCCCATGGTGGATGGTAGAAACTGATCAGATAGTGAGGGTGATCTCATATCAAGGGTTGAGAGTTCTTGCTAAATTGATTTAGCAAGTTCTTGTTAAAAGTGGATTTTACAAGAAAGAATACAGACAGGTCTCAAAGAGGACTTGAAGGACTGACTAAAGTTTGGTCAAGCCAATAGCTATTTGGGGAAACTTTGTTGAAAGTGCTAGTAAGACTTCCAATCCAAGTGGTCCAAGGCAGTCAAGAAAGGGAGCTAGAACTTGATTTGACTGACTTTCTCTCAGTAATTTATAAAAGTCACAGAAAACTGCACATTATTGTTCACAGAAAGATTTTCTAGGGGTATAATTTTACCTAACACTGGACTGTATTTGCAGTCATTGAAAATGTCATGTGTTTCCAAAGGAAAAAATAATATCATGCTATACTATCAGAAAGTTGATATGACCAACAAGAAGGAATGTCTATTGAGAATAGTAAATTCCCTGTTATAGAAGATATTTTTATGCTCTATTTTCATTATTTCTAAAGGAGCTCATGCCCTTATTTTGTTGATGTGTTAAAGCCATAGATCATAGCATATCTTCATGTCCCATTCTTTACCCTCTTTGGCCTGTCCATTGCCAATCCCCCATTCCACAAAGGCAACCACTTTATACACTTCTGGCTGCTTCCTCCAGTATTTAAATTCACACAGGTAAATAACATGCTGGCACCCCTTATCATGTTGCATCTATTGGGATAGTTTTTATATCTTTGTGGTAGAGAATTCAATTTTCTTAACTCCCACTGCAGATGAAACTCTCAAGATAATAGCACCATGATTTTAGGTAAGTCTATATTTGGTGTTGAAATCAACATGACTGTCTACATAATGTCTTTGCTTCATCAAGCAGTATACAAGTATGTCTTTTCTTCTACACATTTTTGTGTTAAATCATTAGCTTTCTTTCTAGTTTTGTTTAACCACACATGTTCTTGTTGCTTTTCTCTGGACCCATCACTAATTCTTACCCTCAATTTCAACAGATCTAAAAACTCTTCCCAACATTTCTTTTCTCTTTGATAATCAGCTTCATTAGTTTTGCTCCAGCCCTTCCTCCTGAAGCTCTCTAGCTCCCTATGCCTATCTGTACTGGAGAATGTGTTTTAGGTCTACCAGTATAGAGGGCTGCAAAAAAAATTTACCTGAAAATGTAAAATGAGGGCAGAGTGAGAAGAAAAAGGGGTAAACATGAAGGCATTGGTTCCTGTTTAATTATCTCAGGCATGAGAGGGAAGCTTGTACAGCCGCTTTCCAAAGTTTCCTCATCCTCTCAGCTGGGTTTCATTTCCACGGTTTCAAATCCTGTGTGATCACTGGCAATTTTTCTCTCACCTTTCTTTTCTGGGCTTTGTTTCCTTCCTGCCACAATCCTACCCACAAGCCTTCTCCTGCAGTCTTCATCCTGTAGTCTCTAATTACCTCCAATTCACATGGTTCTGCATTTGGTTCATTTACTCTTTAATTCCTAATGTTTACCCTGCCTCTTTCCTAATAATATTGCAGGTACCTTGAAATGAAGCATAACATTTTCTGCAGCTGTCTGCTCAGAGTCTGCTTCTTAGGGAGCCCCTACTGCTGATCCTGAGGTCTCCTTAGTCCTCCTCCCTCCCCGGGATCCCTCTCTGGGATGTGCCTTAGTCAGTACACACCTCGGATTCCTTGCAGATTGACCTATCAGGTCTGCCCTGTCAATGGAGTGACTTTTCAGAGTTTGGGAGCAGGGCTACTGATATCTTTCAGGAAGCCCCATTATTTGAGAAAAGAAGAAAATGGAGGGACTGTCATCTAGAGCCTGTCTCTCCCCAGAGTTAATCTCCAAATCCTACGTCTCGTGTTTCAGATGAAGTGACATTGCTGCAGAGAGTTCCCTTCCCTTATCATCAACGTGGATCCCCAGGTCCCAGCTGAGTCTTGGCAAAGGTGGTCAGCCCCAGCAGAGGCTGCAGGATGAGTTACACCCAATTCTTAACCCTTAAAGGGATTCTTTGTACTGACAGTCCCCTCTTCCCTGCCCTGCTGGGAAACAGGGGCCAGAGGAGACAGGAAACGTGTGCTCTCTCTCTTTTATATATAAAAAAGGTAACTTCTCCTCAAAGCGAAGCAGAGCAAGATCTGACATGTTTACCTGGAATCTGCTTCCCTCTAATGTAACAATCCAGGTCTCTAGAACAACCACAGGATTATAGCAATAGAATTCAAAGTCTTCAGCTCTAATTAGCAGAAGGAACAATAAAAAGTAAGATTTCCATAGCCATGGTCAAAGCTAGATATTTAATCAGATTCTCTACATGTGGAGTTGAATCCTAAACAAATGACTCCTCACATTTTAAAATTCCAAACTCATAAGATTTTTTTTTTATTCAAAAAGGAAAATCACAAGATGGCTGTAAACATTATATTTCTTGTCTTTTTCTGACCTGAAAATGTAAAACTGGACTCATTATTCAATCGTGCCAGACATGGCAGCCAACTCTGCTGGCAATCTCTCCTTCTCCCTTCCCCTTCAGAAGTTTGATTTGTGTTGGTTTCCTTGGTTTGGGGTTTCTGGACTCTAAATATTCTCCTTTCATCACACTCTGCTCCGCCAGACTCTATTACTTGGAATCACTTATATTTTCTTTCTGGAGAAGTAGCAGGCACATCAGGGACCAGAATGCTAATTGGAGGTCTCATTACAGGTAGGGCCTGGAGTTCCTTGTGTCATTTGAACCAGGCATCCTGAGAGACTCACTGAGTTCTAGTAAGAGATGAACTTCAACCCTATTGCAACCACCTGGCAATTAGTGGAGAAGCAATTGTATCCTGTGCAAGAAGGAGAGTCCTATAGGGCTTGCCTACTATTTTATCCCAACACTATTAGGTAAATACTTATCAAATGGAAAAACGAATGCCTGCATGCTTTCCACTTGGCCCAGAAGATATCCTCCCTGGTTATTTTCTTTTCTTCAGCAAACCACTTCTCTATAGTGTGGTATGGTGCAAACAACGTCAGGTGAATGTGTGTAGGGTGGTGGTTAGCATCCAACAAGCCCAAATGCTAATGTAGTTCTAAAAGTAGAATACCTAGTGTCAAGCATTGATAGTTTTAAACATCTTACTACGTGTCAATCCCCATGCTAGATCTGAAGGTACAAGTGGTGAACCACAAACACAGGCCCTGCTCTCATGGATCTTACGTTTGATAGAGAAGGGGAGGCAGCAGACTGTCAAATGACTATATAGCAGATAAATGAAATCCATAATCTATAGTATAGTGATGACATACATTTGTGGGCATGATAGTCTAAGCTTATGTGGAGCTTATATCCCAATACCAAAAAGACAAAAGAACTCAATACACAAAAACAGCAGGAAGCTGCAGTGAGTGCCGAGAAGAAAGAGAAGACAGGCTGGAATCGAGTAGCGGGTCTGTGGTGGTGCTAGTTGAGAGAAGAGTGGGGAGAAGTCTCTGTCCTTCCTGACCCTGTACCATCACATAACGTGACGTGTTCCATGGGAAGTCGACACACATTGCTGGGCCCTGTTTCAGCCATTCATCAGCTGGGATGCATTGCACAGCTCTGCTCCTCGCCTATGGAATGGGATTCAGAGAAGGTCCTGAGAAATTAAAAGAAAGCTCATGGGTAAAGTGGTTTTACAGCCCCTGACATAGGCACCTGCTCATTGGAGGCTGGGGTCCCTGCAACAAGATTCTGAGATGGAAATAGAATGTAGGAGCAGGAGGTTTATGGAAATGTCCCAGCGAGCAACACCTGTGAAAGAGTGACAGATGCGGGAGTGGGAAGATGGAGAGGGTGGCCTGTGATACAGCCGTAGCCATCCCCATTGGTGCCTGGGGGGCTGGATGACTCTCAGGAGTTGGCACAGGGGAGGGGGGCAGGGCCTTTGGTGGTCCTCACTGACAAAGCATTGGGTGCTCTTGGTGGTGTGTGTGGGGGTAACCATTGGCACAGTGCAGAGGGGAGGAGCTCAGCTGGGAGCCAGCAGCTTTGACTCACCCACCAGTTAGGAGAGCGAGTATTGAGTCCTGATCAGCAAACAGGGACAACTTACCAGGGCACTCACTGCAATGGTCATCCATGCTCTACTTTCCTTCTACTCTATGAAAGTGTCCAGCCCAGTACCTGGCCCATCAGAGATGCCCCCCATTTACTGATGATCTGTGATAGACCTCGCTCTGAAAACACAGACTTCTAGTAGCCATTGCCTTAGCATCCTTGCAATGCCTCTGCCAGAGCCATGTCCACAGTTGTCAGGAAGGAAACTGAGGCACAGACAAAACCACATGAGGCGATGATAGAGGGCTCTGGAATAAGCAATGGACCTGTTGTCCCAGACCCCAAAGTCCAGGCTTTCTTCTGACATCTCTCTGCCTCTCCAACTGCAGGGGATTTCCTCATAAGTAACTGACAAGTTAGAGCAGGGTGGTGCAGAAGACTGGCCATCTTCTTGGGAAACCTGAGTGACACTGATTTCCTTCAAAATCCCAGGCTCAGGGAACTCAGAACACCTTGGTCTTTACCCAAGTGGACATCTGGGTGGCTTTGCTCACTGGTGTCTATGCCTGGGGAGGATCCTCTAGTTCATCCTCTCTGCTTCCAATGTTTCCTCCATTCTATGTCAGGAGTTGTGACCAGAGCTGATGAAGTTCACCCATTTATCATTATCTTTGCCTACCATGGGTTTATGGTTGACAGTTTATACTTTTTAGAACCTGGGGGAGAAGATACTGCAATTCCCAAGGCCTGGCAGGCTTGGAATGAGATTCAGGGGCAGGGGTATGGGTGCGGGGAGAGGGGAGAACTTGGGGCTTCAAAATATCTAGGTGTGGTCGGTGGCTGCCAGCCAAGAAAGGAAAAAAATAATATAGTATTAGTTTAAGGCTTTGCAGTAACATGTGTCCTACCAAATCACTGTTCTGTGGATATTAATAGTAGCTTCTTTTTAGAAGGCTATTCTGTAGTGAAATAAAGTTGAGACACTACAGATTAAACACAGATTTACTAGGAGTATTTAGCATTATTTATGCAGGAGTATTTGTGAGCATTTTTCAAACATTAAATATACCAGCCAGACTGTTTTAGAGAATATACTTTTAAACTGATTTCTCTGTTTCTGTCACATATTTTTTAGTTTTTGCAATAGTTATGTGACTTAGCTAGGTTTATCAGCCCCCATTTTAACTGAGATTCACTAAGATTTAGGAAAATACCATGACTAACTGAAATTTAGGAAAATACTGTGACTAACTGAGATTTAGGAAAATACCGTGACTTTTCCAAGGTCAGATAGTGGCAGAACTTGGATTTGAGAGCTGGTTTGCTAGCTCCACAATCAGTCCTGGATTTGCTCCAAAATCACCTTTGTAAAACCCTGCTCTTTCCCGCATCATGTTAGGATGTGATGATTCAATTACTAGTGGGATCAAATGAGTTTCAAATGTAAAGGTAGTATCATAACAGAAAGCCTGTATAAACACAAGTTATCATTTTTCAGAAATTCTTAGGACTAATCTCTTCACACAAACATTCAGATCTCTGGCCAACGTGACTGTTTTTGTTTCTTCTAGTTCAGCAGGTTACTGTTCTTGGCAAAATGGAGTCAAGGAGGGTCAGGATCTCTGAACTGACACACTTTGGGTACACTGTGTTCATTGTTTGGGTCTCCATCTCCGAGAGCTTTCTGGGAATCTGATGTCATGATAAACATGTAAATTAACATGACAACATTGCATGAGAAGACCCTGAATTGTCTGTTATGAGCTGCCGCCGTTGTACTCTTCCCTGGGACATGAATGAAGCCAGTCAATTAGGGGTAATTTATGTCTGTGCACTCTGCTCAAAGAGAGAGGGATGCCCAAACAGCAGGGAGAAACACAAGTAGCAGATAGGTCACGCATGAAGGAAGTCTTTCACAAGGATGAAGAAGGGTCCTCAGGACCCAAGCCCGACTGCTCAGCTTGCCAACTAACTTCCTAGACAGAGCTCTTTCCCTCTCGAGAACAAGCAGCCATTATGCCAGAAATGAGAATCATTTCCTTCCAAGGAACTATTGTCCTGTGAAAGCAAAAAAGGCATAAAGTCAAAAGAAAGAAGTACAGAGGACAAGTTGAAAATTTCAGGATGGAGTTTACAGTAAGGAAGGTAATAGGGATTCTTAAAAAATAAAGTAGCCAGCCTCAGCAACTTAGCTACACTCTCAGCAACCTACAAGGACACTGTTTTGAAAGAACAGAATAAAAAATAAAAAGATGAGCCATGGGAATGCCCCTGAGTTCAATTCCCAATACTACAAAAAAAAAAAAAAATCCAAGTAAATACATGCCATCTAAGTTTATACAAACGATATGATAACAATCATGCATAGAAAACAAATAGAAACAGACCAAGAGGAAATTGACTGTATATTATCCAGGATAATATATAAAGGGATTATGATTAATTGCAATGACTAAGATTTACTGAGAATTTATTCATTTCAGACATTTTTTACATATCATCTCACGTCCTATTGAAAACAACCCAGCCGAGTGAATTTCCTCTTCTATTCTATTTTATGGATGAGGGAACTGACATTTGGAGAGATTTTGTTGTTGTCTCTGTGTCTTTCTTCACTGTGTCATTGTATAAGCAAGTATTATGTTTCAATTTTTAAAGAGTTGACCGATAAATGTATTATAAACCACGGTTCTTTTAACTTGCCATAAGGTGTAAAATTGAAGGAGCCATGGAGAGAGCCATTTCCCTCTTTTCATTTCTCAACACTTGCTTCCTTCCACAGCTTCGACGGGTTTTGTTTTTCTTCTTCCCTTTGCCTTTTCAGCCCTTGCTGTCCTTGGGACTGAATTCTCTCATCTATTGGGCATATCTTCACAGCTCTGCATCCTGTGACTTAAGTAAGGCTCAGCAGCTGCTGAAGTCATCTGAGTAACTCCACCTGGTGTCTGCAGAAAGTTGCTGTGGACAGGCTCAGTGAAGGAAGAAAACAGAGGGGTTTTACCGTGTCCCTCCTGCACCTCATCACAGAGCTTTGTCCAGGCAGGCCCTCTGCTTGCCTTTCTACAGTCCCTCTTCCAGATTTCCTAGTGGGTGAGAGAACATGCACCTGGGCTCACCCCTCTCTCCCTTGTTTCTCCTCTTCTCCAGGTACCATTGGCCATTCTCATGAGAATCTCTGATTGTAGAGAAGATCAATGAAAGTACTTAAAAATAGTGACATAGTCAATATATTTTTATCTAGGCGAACTCTTTGGTTTGAATGTATCCCCCAAGAGTTCATATGTTTGGTTTGAACGTATCCCCCAAAAGATGATCCCCAATTTCATATGCTAATGATGTTTAAAGAAGGGATCTTTGAGAGGTAATGGGGATTAGATAATAAGGAGAGGAAGAAATACATGAGCTATCAAGCTTGCTGTCTCAACATCTGATGTCCTCTGCCATGTCATGATGCAGTAAGAATCCCAAAACAGATGCTGAGGAGAAGACAAACCTGTGCTCTTGGACAGCTTAGCCTTCAGAACTGTGAGCAGAATAAACTTCTTTTCTTTACATAATACCAAGTCTTGGGTGTTTTGTTATAACAATAGAAAATAGACTATAACAGTGATAAGCATTATTCTGAGACTTTAACACATATTATTGAATTTAGTTCTTTGAATGATGCTGAGGCAATTACAGTTATCAACCCCATTATATAAGTGAGGAAACATGACACAGATATTTAGTTCATTTAAGGTAGCACATCTAGTAGGCAGAAACATTTTTATATACAATGAAATAATTTAGTTTGGTTTCTATATATGCATTTCCTTAAGCAATGTAGCACTGAGAAGAAACTATCTGGGAAGGAAAAAGCAAATCATCTCAAGTCTCACCTTCTTGATTAGCAGACATCGAGGCCAGGCTTGGTGAGCCTGAGTCAAAGAAATACATCCTATAAATGATACACCCATGCACCATTATTGAGAACCAGTGAAAAATCGATGATATCAACATTCTCATAAGTTCAGTAATTAAATTATATCTCAGTATTTATTTCTAATTTGTCAGTATCAAGGTCAAATAAAATCATCTTCATGCTACTAATTCCTTGGCTGACTTCATAGTAATTTTTAAATCAATAATCATTTTTTGGTTCTAAGTGTATTGTTGAAGAGTGTGTGTTCTTTGTTTGGGTTCAGTCCCTCTGTATGTCTTATAAAACAAGGCTGTGTATATACATTAAATAAAGTTCACAATCCCTGCTTGAGACTTACTTTGTTTCCAATACAGTGCATCCATCTTTAATCAACTTGGAAAGTCCACAGTCATGGAATACTGTCTCACCCTCCTTTTCTCTAACCTCTTCTGCGCTGCCCCTTCTTGCATTCCTGTTAGACTTCAGTTGAATTGCTTGTTTTTGTTTCTCCATTTCCTGACCTCTGTTTTATATGTTCCAATATAATTTTTTCTGTGTTGCATCCTGGGTAAATGTATGCAGCTCTGCCTGCCAGTTTTCTAATTACCTCGTCAGTCATATACATTTGTGCAGTCTAAGCTGTCCATGGTGACTTTAATTACAATGACTACCCTTCTTCATTCTTGCAAGTTTTTATTTGGTTCTTTTATCTAATATCTGGCCTTTGTTGACAAGCTCTTGATTCTGTCTCACATTGTATTTTCACTCCTAATTTAAAATATTTTCCAACTCTATACTGCTCATATTATTATCTGACTGTCTGAAGAGTCTAAATATCTTGTCTGCTTGCTTTTTACACCTGCTGCCGTCACTCTGAACTTACATCCTCCTGTGCATTGTAATTTTAAATTTTGAGTTCATTCACTCAGATTCCCTCTCTGTGAATTCTGGAAGAACTGGATTGAGAGTGTCCCCTTCCAGGGGAGGCTTGAGGGCATGTTTATTCTGGGCCTCTGGGACAACACAAGCCTGGGACTTCATTTGTGTTAATATTTAAGCATTGAGAATCCTGGGCTTGGCTGTCAGTTGAGAACCTGAACCCTGCTGTGGCAGAACTGGGCTGCCTTTCAGAGGCTTTAGGGATCTTTGTTGAATTTAAGGAGTGAAAAAAAGACAAATGAAAAATAAATTCATTATTTTCATACTTGCTTTGAAAAATATTGCCAAAGTTAAGCAAAAAAAAAAATTAAATGATTACTAAATATAGTCCTGGCTTTAGATAATGAAGAAGAAACTCTAGTGGAGCAAGGGAGGTATCTAGGGGAGAGGGGCAGAGGGCAAATTAATAAAGAAAACACTTCCACCTGATATTGTATATGTATGTGAAAATATCCATGCCAATCTCAATATCATGAATGGGGAAGGGGAGGGGGTGGAGAGGGAGCCAGTGGGGTGGAAGCTCACCAAGTGCTCTGTGCATTTTTGTCCCTATCACCCGCAATGCACCAATAAAAGTATAAGTATATATATATATATAGTCTTGGCTTTTCCATAGGCCCTGTCATAGTCTTCAAATGTGTCCAGTTTTATCATTCCTAAATCAGCATTGACTAAGAATTTATGACTGTCCTGGAATAAACCACAAGACACTGAGGCTCAGTGGGTTTCAAAGACCATGCCTGCCGCCCCCACACTGCTCAAGAGAGGGTCAGGCTGCTTCTCAGAGGCCAAATTTCTGCCAGTTAGTATCAAGAAAGGGCTTGAATTGCTCACATTGTACATTGAATTGGAAACAGCCAAAATTGAAGAGAGGAGGAAAAAAAAAAAAAAAAAAAACCTTGAAGATCAAATTTGCCTCATCCCGTGAGATTTGTGTCTCAGATCACCGATTAAAGGCCTCCTGACAACACAGTTAGCTGTGTTTCATGCTCATGGGTCAAACTGGGGATGGCTTCTTCCCACCCAAATGTGGGCTTAGCTCCAAAGCAGCAGAAAATGTGACTGGGCAGCCCAACCTCAGGCTTAAAGATTTCAAAAGCTCCAGGCCCGTTGAACCCAGAAGCAGGGCATTTCAATGACCGGAAATTTCATTTGATCATCCTAATAGCTGCTGATTCTGGAGGTGCAAACAGTCTTTATTAGTCTTATTTCATCTTAGGAGCGCAGGAAACAATTGCAGGGCACCAGTGACTTCTGTTTCCAGGAGGCTGTAATCCAGCAGCACTTTCTAAGAGGCCAGTTCTTGGAGGCACCCTGATTGAACCAGGAGGAAGTTTGCTACTGAACCTTTCTGCCATCCCACCCTTTCTGGCTTTGACCTGCTTCTGATTCCTGTTTGAAACCTCATTATCCTAAACAAGTGTCTGCCCAATGTCAACGTCATGACGGTTCATCCATCATCCTACACTGGGGTCCCTTAGTCTCCGTCTTGAGTGATGTTTCTATGATGGCGTCGCAGTCCGCTCTCTCCTGTCCAGTCCTCAGGGTAAAGCTGGTAAGAGAAGGAGCCGCTGTTGCTGTTGTGGGGCCTGGTGGGTTTTAAAAGGATGCTCATTTGGGAGTACAGGCATGAGCAAGCCAGCCCGGGGACACATAGGGACCTGTTAGTTAACTTCAGAGAGGGAGGGCAAATTAATGGTGCTGCAGGGGCCAGAGCCATGTAGCTGAAAGTGCTCACGGTGCCTCAAGCCTCCGCTATTAGTGCAGAAAACTTTTGAAAATTGCTCCCAGGCGTTGAAATGTTTAAGAATTACTCCCAAGAGTTGAAATGGAGTAGAAAAGGTCCTTGGGTCATCAGAGACCTGGGCATGTGCCCTTCCTCCATCTCTCACTTTGTGATGCCAAAGAACTAACTGGACTTTTCTGAGCCTCCGTTGTTTCTTTCCTTACCTGGAAAATGAAGTGTGTTCAACCTGATGATAGCAAACATTCACTCAAATAACAAAGCCCTGTGACTCAGGTCCAGCATCTCACAGCCCGAGAGACCGAGGCCTTAAGAGATGATTGACATGGCCAGGAGGTGATGAAACTGAGCCCAGAGTCTGGCCTCCTTTCCCACCTGACTCCCCAGTTTCTATTTCCTGCCTGCACAGCCTGCCCCGCATACAGGTGGGCAGTCATGTCCTGCAGTGCTGGAGAAGGTTGGCACCCTCTAGCCACCGACTTGCTTTTTCCTCCCAGCTTATGTTTGTTAAATTGTCTGTAAAATGTTCATGCTCTGAACAAACCCCGTGTCTCCTGCAGGGAGGCAGAACTGAGTTACCCATGCCTTCTTCACCACTGAAGAAAGTCAGCACGATGGACTGGCCTCCCCACTGAGATTCTTCCGTCTGCTCCACTGGGAGATCAGATGCTCTTGCTGCCTCAGTGGAAGCAGCCCTTCCCTTCTGGGTCACAGAAGCCTGGGCTTGAAGCCACGTTCTCATCTGTGTACTCTGTGTCGATACGGTAACTCCTCTCTCAGTGTGCAAATTAAGGGCTCTGGGCATAAAACCCACAGGAAACATCCAAAGCATATGGTGCCCTGAAGAGGGGTGCATTGATCTAGAAGGTTTGGGCGTTGGTCTCATGTGCTGTTGACCAACCAGTTGGATGCAGAGCATTCAGTGTCTTTACACAACATGTCTGTAGAATTCAGAATTTGAAGTCAAAAATCTGAAGCATTCTTTTAGAGTCAAAAAAGCTTCACACTATTGATCATTTATTAGTGGGATAATTACGTATTGTGGAGCTGTTCTGTGGACTGTAGGATATTGAGCAGCTTCCCTGGCCTCTGCCTGCTAGGTGCCAGAAGCATCAACCCGCCCCCAGGTTGTGAAAGCCCCAAACATCTACAGACACCGCCAAATGCCCCCTGGTGGACAAACATCTCCCTGTTGCAAATCTCTGATCAAAGTAATGCAGAACTATAAACACTTTCCTGGGTACCCTGTTACTTTTCGGGTACAAGTGAAAAGAAAAAAAACAACAGTAGCCAAATTTCTCTTTCACTAATTTTGTCAGATTTGTGTGGAGGAGGGTTGGAAACACTTTCAAAATTTGATCGCCTGGGATATGGAAGATATTAAGCCATTATCCACTTTAGATAATGCCTGGATTAATTTTATGCTAATTAGTTCAAAAGAATGTTAGAGATTAAACTACCGAGGCCGAATATAGAAGAGATGAATTCAGAAACTGCAGCCTGTGAAACAAATGGTGCTTGGGAAAGGGCCCCTTCTCCCTCCATGCCTGATTATCCAGGGCTATTCGTTGCTCCTCCTCTCTGGATCCTGCGTTCCAATCCCCACCTGCCAAAACATCACCCGCTTCTGAAGATGCATCTCACCCACCACAGGGCTCCGCCATTCCTGTTTATAGAACAATGGTGTTTACTGCTCTAGGCACAGGGAAATGTGTTTGCTTTTCCCCGGGAGTCAGTCTTGCTATGACCCCGTCCAGGAACCAGGCTGCTGTGGTACCCTGCTCACCCCTTCCTCTCTCAGATGAAGCCCAATGGTGCTGCCTTTTCTCCAGACATGTCTAAGGATGGAGCCGAATCTCCTGTCCCTTGGCTACTACCCTGCTTTCCCTGGGAAGCTCCTCCTCCCTCGGCTCCATGGGCTTGGCTGCCCAGTCCAAGCTGCCTCCTTGTTGCTCACACTGATCTGGGCTCTAGTACGTGTACACTCAACCGCCAGTCCTGGACAGCCCTTCTTATCTCGTCGATTAGAAGAATATCTATTTGTTCTTCACAAATTCATCCCAATGCCACCTCCTCTGAGAAGCCTTCCCACGTCATGCCACTTTCCCAAGTCAGACAAACTTGACCCTTCCTTTCCCTGAACCCCCTAGAGGAGCTTCATCAAAATACCCTGCCTCCATGGTGGCTTCAGCGTGGAGAGCTGGCTCTCCCAACCCTCCCTCAGCAAGCGCTCCAGCAAACTGTAAATTCCAACGGCACATTTGCTCCTCGAGGAAGCCAGTCCTGGCATGTGTACCCTGGTGGGCAGTAAATCCCTCCATGCTGCACTGTCTGGATTTATTTAGTGACTCTCTCCTCCACTAGGTTTTATGATGGCAAGGACAGGTTCTTATAATTACAGCAACTGCATGGCAGTTCACGTATGCGTGATAGCTGTTGGGTCAGTAGTGGTTGGTGGACACGACCCCATGCTAGTCTGCTGCATCTCTTCCTCCTGGTGGACCGTGGCCTTGGGGGCGGGTACAACGGTGCCTGGTGATTAGTAACTGGGTATCAATTCATCAACGCTGTCACTTTCATTGTCACCAGCAGTCACTCGATGCTTAATGTGTGCTAGGAAATGTGCTCAGCGCTTTACAGAAGTTATTTTAGCTGACCTTCTGAACCACCATTTTAAGATGTGTCTAGACCTACAGGATACAAATAATGTGATCTAGTCACACTGCAGCCCCTGCTCCTAACTACTGCTTCCAGAGTCTCTCAGATTAATGCCACAAATAAAGGGACTTCCCCACACCCCTCTGATACCAGTGATTAAAACCAGAGGTTCCTTAGTTAAGAGGAAAAAATAAAATTGAGAATATTTAAAAAATACATATGGTTTTTTACTATTTGTGACTGGCTAATCTCATTTAACATAATGTTTTCCAGTTCCAAATATGTGGAAGCTACGAAGAAAGTGGGGCATAAGAAGGACTCCAGATGAAGGAGAAACCTTAGATGAGCAAAGAAGGTGACTTAACTGAAGGTGATGGAGGGGGACACCCTAATACACATGATGTACTGTCACAAACATGTCAAACTCAGTCACTAAACTGAACTTGAGAAGAAGGGAGAAGAGGAAGTGGGGTGGGAATTGGGGAAGGGTTAAATGAGAAATGTGTGCATGTATGCCTCTACCAGCTTGTACCTAACAAAGTTGTATGATTACAATGCACCAATAAAAAAAATGAAAATGAAAGGTTAAACATTTTATTTTAAATTATGTAAGTTTTACTACAAAAAGATACTTGTATACATGGCCTGGGAGGCTAATCAAGGGTGTTCTTTAAGTTTTATTCATTTGCTTTTGCTGGAGTTCCGACTTGTTTTGCATGAACTACATCTGCAGAAGTTCCTCTACCTTTTCCCCTTTTTAGAGTGGAAAAGTTCAGACATTTGAGCTACCCTTGGAATGCAGATGTCTTCTAGACGTTTGTGACCTTGTCGCCAGTATTTTTTTCTAGTTTTAATGACCATACATTATTGTCCAGCAATTTTTAAAGCAACATACCTACTTTTTTAAAGTATTTGCAAAGTGCAGTTTTTACTCTTGGTGCCTATTAATTATACAGAATAGCGAGTTCATTCATTTTGTATGTTCATGTAAAATATTTTGATCATTTTTATGACCCACCTTTACCCTTCACTCTTCCTCTCCTTGACCACCTCCCTCTGGTTCCTCTGGCTTCATTAATAGTGTCCATTCTTCATTCATGCTATTTGTCTCTCCCTCCCCCCAGACTCCAAATATGAGAGAAGACATATAATACCTGTCTTTCTGAGCCTAGCTTATCTCACACAACATGATGAGGTTGTACAGTTTTTCATAGCAGTTTTTATAGAAACGATACTATCTCTTTGTGCTCTAATGTATCTTTGGTTTGTATCTTCTCCTGAAAAAGAGTTTTCAGGAAAATTCAGGGCACAAGGCAGACCCATTGGAAGCAGCAGAACCCCCTGCTGGGGAGAGAACTAGCTGGCTGGCAGCCACAGTCAAGAATGTTTTACAGGGGATTGGGCCTCCTTGGTTAACCAGGCGAGTCCGTTAAATGGGGCAAGCTTAGGAGAGCTTTTGCTGGGAGTGTTTTCAAGATTCAATTAAATGGAATTGAAAAGTATAATTTCCAGACACCAACATTTACTGAGAAAATTACCTCAAAGATGCTATGAGGAGGAGGGTTGAGCCGAAAGAAGCTAGAAAAGGAGATGATGTCACTCCTCTGCATCTCCTCTGCTTCTTGGGGTCTTTCCTGTTCATTGCAGACGTTGGTCACACCACTTATCTTCCCCCATAGTGAACGTCTCCTTCATTTCATCCCACGGAGCCCAGCCAAGACCTCGGCTTTACCTGTACTCACCTCCAGTCAGCAATTTTCAAGGATGGCAGGAGGGAGCTGCACAGCTGGCATGCAGATGTTACTCGGTGTTCATCATGGGTGGCCAAGCTTGCTGCTCGGGGCCTGAGATCAGTGGCCAAGCCAGTGTGAACTGCTAAAGCAAAGCTAGCCAAAGACAGCCTTAAAAGGGAGAAGCCTGAGTCATAAACCACAGGGGTGGGGGAGGATCTTTTCCTGGTTGTCCAAATCCAGCGCCCCATCAGCACTCCCAGGATGTTTGGGAGGTGTGTGAGGTGACAGTAAGATTCTCCTGAGCCCTAGGGGACAGATGGGCACATAAAGGCATGGTACTGGCCCCAGACAGTGTTCCAGCACATTCAGGGACAATTGCATTTGAAGATACTTGCTGAGTTTTAAAAGCCTGGGTAGCAAATCACAGCCAGAGAGCACACAGGAAGGGATAAGGGGAAGAGAGGAAGGGAAGGAGGACTGTAGGACTCAGCATACTTACGGTGGCTTTGGAAGGAAGATGTTGGTCCCTGCAGAGTGGGTGGGGTCAGGCAAGTCTAGATCAACCCAGCTTTGTGACTAGTACGAGACCTCCTATTCATACCTGGGCATGAGCAGCCTATGAAGCAGGATTAACGTAACTGTGAAGAAGTAGCTGACACTTTTTGATTATCCAGTTTATACTGATAACTATCTGAAAAGCCTGTCCCTCCTGTAAGGGTGGACACCCAGGCTCCTCAGCCACTGGGGTTTGACCAGGCATGGACTTCTGACCCCATCGCATAGCTCACTGTATCCCTTGGAAATTTAGAACTGGGTCCCAAGTGGGTGAGTCTGGGCTGGTCTTCTGAACCAAGGAGATGCATGTGGGAGTGATGGAAGTGGCTACCATGGATCTTTTCTGTTCTCTGAAGAGCAGAAAAATCCAGAGGACCACAGCAATGAGCGGGTGTGATGGGGAGGGAGAGAAAGACTTCTGCCTGGGGTTGGAAACAAGGTCCTGAAACCCAATTTCATTCCTGACCTGGATTTGAAAGGCAACATTGCATATATATATATAATATATATATATTATATATATATATATTATATATATATATATATATATATATATATATATATATAAATTTCCTCTTGGGCTTAAGCTAGAACAAGTCACCTGATTTCTGTTATTTGCCATCAGAGAATAACAAAAATAAATAATCACATTATAATCACATTATAAACACCTCCATATTCTAAATGTTTACTCTGTGCCAGATAATTACTCCAGTGGACTGCATTGCATTCCCTCAAATTCATGGACTGAAGCCCTAACCCCTCAGGTGACTGTGCTCGGAGCTGGGACTCTTAGGAGACAACAGAATTGAATGAGGTCATAAGGATAGGACCCTAGTCTGACAATATTGGTGGCTTTATAAGAAGAGAAAGAGAGAGATTCTCTCCATGCACAAACATTGTAGAAGGGAGTTAGAAGGCACCATCTGCAAGCTGGGAAGAGAAACTACAGCAGAACCAGAGCAACTGGTGCCTTGAGTTCTATCTTCCTGGCTTCCAGAACAGGAGAAACCCATTTCTGTTCACTAAACCACACAGCCCATTGCATTTTTTTATGGAAGCTGAATGATGCATGGGCAATCATAATCCAATTTTACCTTCTTAACAATCTGTTGAAATCATTGTCATCAGGCCCCATGGATGACAGAGGGATTAATTAACTAATTCCAGCTCATTCGATTTGAACCAGTGGTTTTTTTTTTTTTACATTTAATAGCTTTATTTACCAAATAATTTCTCTGAGCACTTATTGTTCAAATATAGTTTTATCGGTGCATTGTAATCATGCATCATAATGAGGTTCAGAGGGGTATGAACATGCACAAACATTGAGAAGCTCCCCCGCAGATCTTGCCCTACTCCATTAAACCATTTCTTTCTACCCAACCCCCCCCCCCCCCCGCTCATTTATACTGCTGTCTCTTTGGGGAATTGAGTCCCCAAAGAGCAAGATCTAAGCAGGTTGATTATCAAAAATAACACTAGCTACAGAGAGAGCAGGAGAGGCCAACCCCATGCGGAGAAACTCCAGGGGTCTAAGAACAAGGGTGAATAGGCAACCTGTATCCAGTGACTTCTCCACCAGTCTGAGGGAAGCTCCTGCAGGTGCAATGGATGTGAGTATTCTGCATCTCCCCAGCCCTGCAGCTCAGCTCAGGGGCTTGGATTCATTCATGAGTGCTGAGGCCTTTGGCCAGAATTCTGGCTTCAGAGAAACAGCCCTGCAGTTGGCTCAGCTTTAGGCCTGGCATCTATGCCTCCGGCAAAACATTTTGGGGCCTGGTGTTTCCCAGGAGCAGCTGGAGGTGGAGGCACTCACAGGCAGAGGATGACAGCTGCATAGATGAGCTGGCAATGTCAGCTCAGGATACATACTGACTTAGGCTGGAACGTTGCTGTTGCTTTCTCTCAAATAACGTTTTAAGCAAACTTTGCAGCTTATTTTTTACATTATCCTATATTCATATACATAGTTGTAGATTTACAGGCAGAGAGATTCGTGTGTTCCCTTTTCCTAGTTTTCCTCAGTGATAACATCTTGCAAAACTATAGAGCGATATCACAGCCTGGATATTGACCTGTGCAATCTGCTATTCTTATTTAGATTTCCCCGATTTTATTCTAACTTGTGGGTGTATGTTTAGTTCTTTGCTGTTTTATTCACCTGTGTAGGTGCCTGTACCTTCCTCCACAGCGAAGATAAAGCATAGTTCTCTCTTCACCGGAGTCCTTTTTGTTCCCCTTTTGAAACTATATTCGCTTTCATCCACACACACCCAAGCCTCCACTCTGGCAAATACTAATTTATTCTACAAATCCATATTTTGTCCACTTCAAAAATCATGGAATCATGCAATCCAAGAAACTTTTGAGGCTGTTTCTGTTGTTATTGTTGTTGTTTTTCACTTACCAACTATGATTCTCTGGAGATTCGTCAAGATTTCTGTGAATCCACAGTCCATTTCTTTGTATGGCTGAGTGGCATTTCAATGGTATGGATGAAATTCAGTGTTTGATTAACCCTTTTCTCACTGAAGAGCATCAGGTTTCCAGTTTGGGGACTATGAATTAAGCTCATGAAACATTCATGTACTTTTTTTTTTCTTCTTTATGAGCCTAAGTCTTCATTTCTCTGGGAAAAATATTTAGGAGTACAACAGTTGGAATGTACATAAGTCAGTGTTGAGTTTTTAAAGAATCTGCCACACTGTTTTCCTCAGTGCTTTCTGGAGGAGTTCTACCATTTTATATTCCCAGCAGCAATGTCTGCATCTGATGTTTTCACTATTTTCCACTTCAGCCATTCTGAGAGTGGTACTTCATTGTGGTTTTATTTTGCATTCCCCCATTGGCTGATGAAGCAGACCATCCCTTCATGTACTTATTTGCCATCTGTACATCCTCTTCAGTGAATAACTGTGCGTGTCTTTTCCCCAAATTTCTGGGTGGATTTAATTGGATTTCTTAAGCTGTTTTTTGCATATTATAAATACTAGTCCTTTGTTGGGTACATGATTAGCAAATTTGCAAATATTTCCCCCTAGACCATAACTTATCTTTTCATTCTCTTAACAGAAGTTTTGGCCTGAAGTTTTAAATTAAATGAAGTTTAGTTTATCAGTATATCCTTTTACACTTTTATGATTCATGCTTTTAGTGTTAAGTCTAAAAACTCTTTGCCATGTCATGGACACTGGAGATCATCTCCTATAGTTTTTCAAAAGCTTTATAGTTTTACATTTAATTGTGTGATCTGTCTTACAGAATAATTTTTGAGAAGAATCTGACTCCAGACAAACCATAGAATGTAATAAGAAAGAAAAATACAACCTCTCAGTTTTTTATTCATTCATTCATTCTTCATCTGTGTCCGTAGTCTAGGTCTGCTCTGATCAGGGTCACTTAGGGCTCCTTTATTGAGAATATACCAGCTTCCTCTCTTATGTGAACTCCAAATGATCATTATAAACCCCAGCTATGGTCACCTATGACTGTGTCTGATATACCATTTCTGAGCCCCACTTTCATATCTTCATCTATAATTTCTCTCCTCATACAAGAGAGAATAAGAAGCCAAAGATTCCGACAAAGTCAATGGAAATGTTTACAGTAGTTGTATAAACTGGGCAGAACTGTAGAGAGAATAATGCTGAGATGAGCTTAATTAGTAATAATGAAAGAATCATGTCTGACCTCCTTCCTTTCCCTCAGCTCCTGGCAAAATGGCTGGAAGGTGTCTGCCTCCCGACAAGGGTGGCTTCTCCATACCACTTTGAAGTTGGCCAGGTTTAGAGAAAGGAGAATATAGACATCTTGAAAAGAAAGAGAGGCACAAGAAAGAAATAATAGCCACTCAAAAGTCATCTAACTTGGAGAAGACAGCTCCCAAGACAGGCTGTCCTTACACACCTTCTACCATCAAGCATGCACAAGCATGGACAGGGGGGCGGGGGGGGGACATGCTTTTGTCATAACAGATACACATCAAAGGTCCATCCCAATGCCTAGCACATGTAATTAATAACAAATAAATTTATGCTAAATAAAGAAGAACACTGACTTTTAGCAAATTCTGAGGATGTATTTCAGGTTTCATCTCTGAAAACTCTTCTGCATGTTGCAGGATGTACCTTCTCTCTCTTAATGTTTTATTTGAATGACGTTGTGTGTCTGTGTGCCTCTCATTCACTAATGGGGGCCTCATCAAAGGAGAGGAATGTCCTGTTTATCCCTGTAGCCATAGCATTTCGCACATTGCACTGTCTCATAAGAGATGACCAATAAATACATGCCAAAGAACAAGAAAACTAACTAGATTGACCATCTCTGTGTTAGATGGGCTGCTTCCTCCGGAGTCACAGGAATCTCTTGTGTATCTATAATTTTATAACCTGGGAAAGAAAGAATGCAGACACTTCACGGCAGACTCAAGTGCTTGAATGGCCGAGGCTGCTTCTGCCTTCAAGGGGCAGCAGGACTTTTTATCACTGGTGTGTGAGTCCCTCTCACTATCAGATGACAGTGGAGCCAGAGAAAGAAAAGACTGATATTTAAAAATGCTTGCTTATTCTTCAGAGCTGTTAAAGACGAAACAGAGGTAACTGGTATCAGCCCCCTCTTTTCTTCCTTCTAGACTATAAAATATACATTTACAAAAAATAAAAGAGGAGACAAATAGGTATTGCCCCATCTATATTAATTTATTATACAAGGTGCATGAGTCCATTTGAAGGTGCATGGATGATGGAACAGAGGCTGGGGCTTAAATGAGAGTAAGAGTACTGATAATGGATCCCAGGAAAAAGATGACCTGGGGTTTGTGACAGTCAGGGAAATAGGAGCATGGTAACAGAGCCTTGGCTCAGACTTACTCATGGGAGGCCCAACATCTACTGGGAGGAACCTAGAGTTGTAGCCCTCCATGCCTGACTGACAGCAGACTCAAAGACTGAGAAATGCATGTGGAGTTGGGAACTGGAAGTGAGATCGCTTGAATAAGGACATGAGCTTCCAAGGGCTTCCAGAAGAAAATATCCTGCTTAATGGCAAAGAAAAGATGTAGAGAAATTGTGGGAGTGGAGAAAGACTCCCACGGAACTCATTCATTTGTGTTTTGAATTTTTATTTGTCCTTCATTTACCCTACTTTTATAGTCTGGAGGACAGAAGCTAGGAAACTAAGTAAAGTCATCTTGGGTTGATAGAAGTCTTGAGTACTTCACAGAAACAAATACAAACCACTGTGGAGATGCGTGTCTGCATTCCAGCTCACCAATGAGTCATAAAGTCTCTTAGATGAGCTCACAATCCAAAACTACAGAGCACACAGGAGAACATGCATTACCATGAGCATGAGTCAGCCAAAAACATACCTGAGTTAGACTCCCTCCAGCTGCAGGCTTGGAATTATTACATGCATAATACAATGAAAGAAATGAAAAATGGGAAACACGAGCATTTCAGATGTATTTAAAAAGAGTGCATGGAATTTTTACAGAAGAATATGATCACTAAACTGAACTCAAGAAAGGAGAGAGGATGAGGGAGTGGGGCGGGAACTGGGGAAGGGTTAAATGAGAAACGTGCGCATGTATGCCTTTACCAGCTTGTACCTAACAAAGATGTATGATTACAATGCACCAATAAAAAATTAAAAATAAATAAATAAATAAAATTCACCTTGAGGAATTGGTATAAAAATAAATTTTCTATTTATAAAATGAATAAAATCATTAAAATTAGAAAATATTTTAGGCAATGTAAAGAAGAATAAATTAGTTGAGCATGTTGATACACACCTGTAATTCCAGTGTTTGGGAGGCTGAGATAGGATAATTATAGATTCGAGGCCAGCCTTAGCAATTTAGAGAGACCCTGCTTCAAAATTAAAAAAAAAAAAAAAAAAAAAACCGATCTGGAGGGGTAGCTTGAAGGTAGAACATCCCTGGATTCAATACCCAGTATTACATACACAAAATAAGTAAATACATACATACATACATACATAAATTAATTTAAAAAGAAGAGTGGACAGCTTGGAGAATTTTTTCAATCATTTGACAGAAATAAATTACCAAGAGTGAAAAGCAGACAGATGACGAGGTATAAGATACGAAGGAGAGGAAGAAAAGGTAGAATGAGAAACTCTATCCTCATTTAATTGTTTCAGAAAGCAAAAGATACTAAAGGACATAGAGAGAAAGGATTCTTCAAAAAGAATTGATGATGAAATTCCCGAGTCGTCAGATTTGAGTAGCCAACCTGATGGAAAAGAAATCCAAACTCGGCGGCTTTGTAGTTAAACTGCTATACATCAAAGAAAAAGATAAAAGTCTAAAAGGCAACCCGAGAGAAATGTCAGATGGCTAAAAAGGGGTGTTGGTTCAGACCACAGTTTTCTCTGTGGATGCCAGAAGACAGAGAGCAAATCTCTTCAAAGGCGGAGGGAAAATAACTAGTACTGTAACAGTGCAGACCCAGCCAGAGGATTATTCTGGAGCGAAGGTGAAATGAAGACATTTAAATGAACAGAGACCTATCGCCAGTAGCCTCTGGCTGAAAGAACTGTGGAATTTGTAACTCAGAAAGAAGAAGCTGACCTCAGAGAGAAGGCTCGAGAAACAATCGAGAACAGTGCTGAATCAGGAACCTGTAAGTGTGTGGGCAAACGGGTATCCACTCGGATTGTACAAAACAGCAGGAGTGCCAGGCTCAGTAGTGCAGACCAGTAATGCCAATACATGAGAGGCTGAGACAGGATGATCGCAAGTTCAAGGCCAGCCTCAGCAGCTTAGTGAGGCCCTCTCCAACTTAGTGAGGCCTTTTTTCAAATAAAAGAATAAAATAGGTCTGGGAGTATAACTTGGAGGTAGAATGCCCCTAGTTTCCATCCCCAATAACACATAGAAAGAAAAAGAAAGAAAGAAAGAAAGAAAGAAAGAAAGAAAGAAAGAAGGAAGGAAGGAAGGAAGGAAAAGAAAGGAAGGAAGGAAGGAAGGAAGGAAAAGAAGGAAGGAAGGAAGGAAGGAAGGAAGGAAGGAAGGAAGGAAGGAAGGAAGGAAGGAAGGAAGGAGGAAAATGGTAAAATGGTAGTCACTTGTTACAGAACCATCTTTATACATGGTGACTGTGAGTGGGTAGGGGGGGCTGCTTTTAGGAAGGCTCTTCCTATAGTTTCAGATGCAGTGAAAAGGAGAAAGACTTTAAGGGTAGGTATGAGCTTCATTTCTGCCAATTTCTTGCTTTTCTTACTTTTCTGGGTTATGCTGCATAAGCTGAGCTCTGTAGATGCTGGCTGAGTGACCACATCTTCTACATAACCCCTCCTAGGAAATCAAGATGCTTCCAATCCTGATGAGAGGTGCTTCCATCAAGGCCAGGCCCCAAGTTTTCTGAGGAATTGTGGGAAGGCTGATTAATTCTCCTGCACTCCTGTGAGTCATGCAGCTGGTTGACACTGGGGGATTGGTAGCTCCTGATTAGGATAATATAGTTTAAGCATTTGGACTTACTTCAAGCATGGATAAAAAGAAGAAGCTTGGCTAGGTCACTCAATAATTCATCAGTGTTTTTCATGAAGAATTTAGAAAAGCACAGAAATTATTTAACTGCACTTCCTAATTAGAAACCGTAAAGTATTCTAGACACAAAAGTATTAAAGGAAAAAAAAATCAACCAAGGATAAAAAGGTTGATTGCCTTTTCACTAAGTGTAAGTTATGTTACAGACAAGTTCTAAGTAAGCATTTTGTTTTTTTTTCTTATTGTGCAACATATAAGTGGCCAAAAATAATCAGCATGACTGATGCATGATTTATTCATTTTTGGTGGAAAGATGTGGAATCCTACACCATGACAAATCTTTGTGCAGGCATGGGTATGGTGGTGGGAGCAACAATGGAACACGCAACATATTTCTGCTTCCTCCTAAAAGGTCTCTTACCCACCATTATAAATATAGTAATAGTTCCCTACAAGCTTTCTAAACCACAATGATAAAAAAAAAAATAAGTATATACCTCAAAGTTGTGTGTGTCTGTCTAATGGTTCTACTGTGGCAAACCTTTTAAAAAACACGTTGTTTTTGACTTGAAAAAAATGCTGAACAATGTTTAACTTTCTTCTTTCTTTTTCTTGCTTTCCTTAAAAATAGTATGGGACTGATGCCCCACTTCTTAAATCTGCATCCTATATTGGTTTAGGGCAGGAAATTACTGTTCACCAGAGAAAGAGGATCTTAGAAGAGCAGCAAGGAACATATTTTTTTTTATCTTATCCAGATAAATGTGTTAAACTTCTTGCATTTATAGGAAAACCAGGGACTCTCCATTGAAACGAATTGCTTCTGTGCCTTTGAGTGTCGCCAGTGGCCTGACAGAGAGTGAGTTGTGCAGTCTCTGGCAAGACTGCAAGAATATTCTTTTAGCATTTGCCTCTGTCCTTGGTCCCTCAAGTGAAGTGCTTTATTCAATACATACCTCCTTCCGCCTCCACTTTCTGTCCTAGAGAATTATTCCCTTTGCTCCAAGTCAACATGGAATTTCACACTTTCTATCTCAACTACTGCACATCTTTCAGACTAGACGCTTTCAGACTGCCACTCCAAGATTCCTGCCCCCTCTCTGTCTTCTCAAAGCTCTCCATCTCTTTGAGTGTCTCACTACTTAAGGTCCCATCCAATGCTTGGGGTCAGTTAATCCTTTTCCTATTTTAATGTGATACAAGACAAAGGTCTAGACACTTTCCCATCTATCATAAAAATTCTAGAAATTCCCCCAGTAGAGGCATATTTATCACTTCCAATAATATACAACTTGTACACAAGTTGGACAATATTAAATTGCTAAGGTTCACCCTTTTGACCTACAAAGGGAGGCCATTACATATAGGATAGTTCAAACTCATATGCTAGAAAAATATTACAAAATATAAATGCAAAAAAGATAATATAGATTAAATCGATGATGTATTTTAAATTATGCCATTTCACTTTATTTTCCCCAGCACAGGGAACCTTTTACTTCACTGATGCATGCTATTATTAATACTGTTCTGCACATTTAGATGTTAAATGTCCTTCTAATTGTAATGGCTTTATACTCTCATTAGCTAATATTTCAAGGCTCACTATACACTTGAAGCGAGATTTATCATTAAGAATAGTGGCTCTGAAAACCATGTTTCTGGTAAGCATGCCATTTTCTCATTGGTTCTTGTTGAAATTGTTATTATTATGTTCAAGCCATGATTTATCATTTTGCTTTTGCAGGAACGCTTTAGACCATCTAACCACAAATAATCTGTGAATCCTGTTTAGGGGGAACACCTAGATGACAACACATTGAAGAATCTGTAAGCAACGAACTAGGCAAGTGTGACTTTCAAGTTCTCTGTCCTACAGTACGTGTTTCCACTTGACATATGGGCTAAGTCAAGGATTCAAAGGCAATCTGCATGCCAAACATGGAGAAACTTTAATTTACTTTTTGTTTTCATGATAAAAAAGAGAAGAAATATATCTAACAATTTCCTGTTTTTAAAATTTTTAATAATACATGTTGTTTAACTTCATCAATCAAACTGTTATTATTTAAACATTTTTGTTGAGGTATATTGGTCAAATAAAAATTATATATTTAAGCTGTTTATATATATATATATATATGTGCAAGGTCAAATGATTATCATGATTGTCTCAAGGGAGCTAATTAGCATATCCATCACTTTACATATTACCACGTCTATGTTTGGTCAGAATACTTAAGATCCATTTTTGTAGCAAATTTCAAGAATACATTACTATTAATGATAGTCCCCAGCTGTCATAAGATGTCCAGAGCTTCAACATCATGTATGTGCAAATTTGTACCCTTTGACCAACATTTCCCCAATCCCCCAAGCCTCCAGTCCTTGGAAACTGCCGTTCTACTCTCTGCTTCTATAATTTTGACTTTTTTAGATTCTACATATAAGTAAAATCATGCAGTATTTGTTCTTTTGTCAGACTTATTTCATTTTGCATAATGTCTTCCAGGTTGTTACAAATCCTGAGATTTCCCCTTTCAAGGCTGATCGCCTTCTTTTCCATTGTGCGTGTGTATACATGTGTGTGTTTATCAGCTTTTCTTTAACCTATCTTCTGTTGGTGGACACTTAGGTTGCTTCCATACCTTGGATGGTGTGAATCATTATTTACAATGCTGCAATGACATGGGAGTGCAGATATCTCTTTCACACATTGTTTCCATTTCTCTCTTCCATGTATCCTATAGTGGGATTGCTGGATCATACAATAGTTCCATTTTTAATCTTTTGAGAGTTCTTTTATACTATATATTTCCATGGTATGAGTTATAATGATTTATCTTTCATTTGTGATTTTATTTAATTTTCATATTTTTCCAAAGTCTGTGTGTCAATTTTGTTTTTCTTTTTTAAAAAACTCTTAGCTTTATTGATCTTTCCTGTGGTTTGTCTAGTACCATTTCTTTTTTTTTGTTTTTTCTGCTCCAATTTTTGTTATTGCCTTCCTTTTGCTAACTTTTGGGCTTAGTTTGTTCTTCTTTTTCTAGTCCTTTGAAGTTGGATTTACTTGAGATTCTTTTGTTTTTAAAAATTATAGACATTTATTGCTATAAAGTTTCCTCTTAAAACTGCTTTTTCTGCCTCCAGTTAGTTTTGATTAGCTGCATTTCCATTTTCATTTGCCTCAGACTTTTTTTTTTATTCCATTTTCAATTTCTCCTATGACTCCTTGGCTTTTCAGGAACATGTCGTTTCATTTATATGTGTTTGTGAATTTTCCAATTTTCCTTTTATTGTTGACAATTGGTTTTTTAATAACTGTTGTTGAATAAAATATGTGATAAGACTTTAATCTTCTTAATTTTTTTAGGATTTGTTTTGTGGTCTAAAATATGATCTATTCTGAACAGTGTTCCATGTGTTCCCAAGAAGCATATGTATTCTACACCTATGGGATGAAATGATCTGTGCACATCTTTTAGGTCCATTTGCTCTAAGGTGTAGTTTAAACACAAACTTACTTATTGATTTTCCGTCTGGATAATCTGGCCATCACTGTGGTGAAGGATTGAGGTCCTCTACTATTATTGCATTGTTGCCTATCTCTCCCTTCAGTTGTTTAGATGCCACACAGTTTAGCACATATGCATTTACAATTGTTGTATTTTCTTCTTAATCAATGGCTTTATTATTACACATTAACCTTCCTTGTCTTTTTATACGTTTTTTAATTTAAATTTTTATTATTTTTTTGCAATGTTGGGGTTTGAATCCAGGTCCTAATGCATGGCAGGCAAACACTTTATCACTGAGCTATACCCTTAGACATAAAGTGTATTTTTTTCTAATATCAGTATAGCTGCCCTTGCTCTCTTTTGTCTTTCATTTGTGGAATATCTTTTTCTATCCCTTCACAATCTGTCTAGATATGCCCTAATAGCCGAAGTGAGTTTCCTGTAGGCAACATACAGTTGGGTCTTTTTTGCTGTTGTTGTTGCTGCTGTTTTGATTTTTTGTTGTTATCGTTACTTTGCTTTGTGGTCATATGGATCAATATAAAACAACTTATTGAACTCAGACCTACACCAACCACCCTGTTTTCTAATTTTTAATTTTGAAATAGGACCTTGATAAGTTGCTGAGAGTGGCCTTCAAACCTGCAATCCTCCTGTCTCAGCCTCCCAAGTACTGTGACCATAGGTGTGAGCCACTGCACGCATATTATTTGGGTCTTTTTTATTTTAAATCCATTCATCCACTATATGTCTTTTGTTTGCAGAGTTATATTTTGTGTAAACCCATACCCACTTACAAATTCAAGGTAAATGGTTGCTATAGTAAATTTCAAGATATTATTGCTAGGTAAGGGCTTATGTATCATCATTTTGTTAATTATTTTCTGATTGTTGGTAGGTCCTTTATTTCTTTTTTATCCTTTTCTGCTATTTTCCTTTGTGATTTGATGTTTTCTGTAGTGACATATTTTGGTTCTTTTATCTTTTGTGTATCTACTATAGGTATTTTGCTTTGTGGTGATGTGGGTCTATATAAACAATTTATAACAGTTTGAACTGATAACAATTTAATTTGACTATATGTAAAAACACTATGCTTTAATCCTCCTCCAATATTTTATCTTTTTATATTATATCTTTTCATATTTTACATCCCTTAATAAATTAGTATAGCTACAGTTATTTTCAGTATAGATATAAATTACTTATCTATTACCATTACAATATTAGATAATTCTGAATTTGAGTATATTCTTACTAACATTTTTCTTTTAAACACAGTAGATTGCATTGCACGTCCCATTGATTGAGAATTACTAATGTAACAGGATTCACAAGTTTTATAGTCAGACAGTCTTGAGTTCAAAACCACCCACTCATCAGCTAGATAACTTGATCAAACAGGATTTTCTAGATTCCAATTTCCTCTTCAGTAAACCAAGACTAATACTTGTGCAGTAGTATATCTGTTTGGGGAATCTTTGACCCAGACCTTGTTATGCAGTAATTTCTTTTTCTCCCCTCTCAAGGGATAGAAATGCTGGATAAATAAGTTCTCTTCCCTGGCCGGAGCTCAGGGACAGGTGTAGTCTTTGGCTCATCCTGGGCTAATTTGATTCTCTCTTCTTGGAATTTAGAATTGGGACATTTGCATTGAGAAATTATGTAGCTCTGCATGGTGCCTAACTGAGAGTTGAAATTTCTCCATGCCTGAGCTAACAGGACTTTTTTTCTTCTTTCTTTTTTTTTTCCGTGTGCATAGAGAACTAGACAAAGCAGGTTTGCAGAGTGCGATCAAGGAAACAGATCCCCTGAGAAAGGCAGGGGCAAGAGATAACAGTGTTGAGTGAGCTCTCTAAGCCAGTTTGAAAGACAATTTTGTGTCTCTCCTACCTAAACTCTTGCCTACTTACCTTTTCAAGGGAAAATCATAATTTCTCTAAATGGACTCACTTGATAAGTGTCAGAAATGAGAGCCTGAAAAGCTCTCATGGAAAGAGGCAGAAAGCACAAAATGATATTTTGGCACTGTCTAAAGTCCCCTCAGAAGGTACTTCCTCTGCAAGCCTACAATTATAGCAGACTTTATCCTGAATTGCAGTGAATCATTAAAAAAAGTAATTATTGCCAGTAACTCTTGTTCTCTGGCTGCAGGTTGAATGGGAAGTTTAATAGTATTATGAGGTTTTTTTTCCAACCAAAGTAATTCTAAGAAATGGTTATAAATTGAATGTGTGTTTATTTTTTTAAGACAAGCTTATCTTAATTGAGTTTTTCATAATTGAGTTCCACTGGTTACATATGAAATGAAAAACGGGGAGAGATATATAGGGAAGCAAGGACTTGAGGGTCTAAATTATTATTTCTCTGTACTTTGCTTCAGCCCTTTTCTCGCATCAGTTGGCCATGCCTCGCAGCACTCAGAACTGGGCATGCGCAGGGGATTCCTCTGCGCTATTAATGATTGGTACCAATATGGTTACAAAATTTAGGATAATGACTGTAGAAACCAACTCAGTGTGACTGCTGATACAGATGAGACTCTCTCACCATGCTAATAACATCTGACTGAGTGACCGAGAATGCTAATGAGAACACCATTTGTCAATCATGTACCACGTGCAGGGTAATGCTAAGAGTGTCCTATACATGACTCAGTTAACTCTTAAAACATTCACAGTACCATGCTCATTTAAAAGATAGGGGAAATCGTGGTGGGTGTAACTGTGTGTCGTCCATGGTCAAGTGGGTGTCCAGCCAGTGTCTGGTTTCCTAGGAAGCCCAAGATCATAACTACACTGCTGTGCTGCCTTTCAGCTGCACAATACTTATTGGATGAAATGTGTGCTACCCAGTTGAGTCATACTGTTTATGAATATTACAAATGCTTTAATTTGAAGGCTGTTAATAATGACTTAGAAGTTATTTTTTTTCTTTTATTGTGATTCCCTCTTAATAATGTTCAGTGAAGTATTAATTTGGATTAAATTTTCTAATAGTTTAAAACAAGTCCAGGTAGACATGGTGGTGCATGCCTATAATCCCAGTACTTGGGAGACAGAGACAGGAGGATTGCCGTTTTAAGACCAGCCTCAGCATCTTAGACTTTCAGCCAACCTAACAAGACCTTGTTTCTAAACAAAAACATATAAAAAGGGTTGGGGATGTAGCTTGGAGGTAAAATGCCTCTGGGCTCAGTCCCTAGAACCACAAACAACAACAACAGTAACAACAAAAAATCCATTATGTTACTCTAATATTTAATGATGCCATGGAAAAGGTAATGGTATCCTTCAGGACTTCTTCATTTAGAAGTGACAACATATTTTTAACCATCTTTATTGAAAAAGGGAATTATATGGCTTGGTTCTGATCATTGTAGGACAAGCCCCAGGATCTAATAAAGTCCTACGTTGAACTCCCTTATTTTTTTTGAATTATGTCTTCCCTAAAAAGATAGTCAAGTGACCCTGATATTCATCCTTGAAGCTCCAACTCTCTTGAGACCAGAGATCTGGCCTCAATGGTTTTAGCAGAAAATTGCTGAATAATTACAGAGACTAGTCTTGAAATAAATCCCAGAGGATAGAATAATTTGAGAGATATAGACTTGGATAGGTATAGACTACCCATACCTGTTGTAGTAAAAAGAGATTTATAATTACCAGAAGAAAGGAGATTTATACTGTGTACAATCTACTTTTTAAATTTTACACAACATTAAAAAACTGGTTAACATATATACAATTCCTCCAAATACTTGTGCCTGATAAAATCCAGCTTGATGATTACCATCCTAACTGCAGTGAGATGGAATCTCAGTGTAGTTTTGATTTGCATTTCGCTGATTGCTAAAGATGATGAACATGGAACTTGAGAATATTAGACTGAGTACACTCAATCCCTAAGAACGAGTAGATGTCTATTCTTTCTTACATGTGGAAGCTAGAGAAAGATTCAGAAACAAACACAACATAAGATAGATGAGGCATGATCCCAAGGGCTTTTTTAAAAAAACACAAGACCCAGACCACTCCAGGGGAATGACTGAGGGTGATTAGAGAAGGGAAGGAGGGAGACAAAGTCATAAAGAATGCATAGTAGAAATAATGCTATGAATGTATACAGAATTGCCAATTCCAGTCTCAAAGACTTGTGGGATGAGGGTGTGGGGGGGACTCGGTGGGGAGGGCAACAAGAGTTGTGTGCATATATTTTTAACACTCTCTACTCAAATATGATATAAAATTACAATGCACCCAATTAAAAATATAATAAAATCCAGCTACCTTTTGTATAGACGGATTCCTAAGCTGGGTGTGGTGACCCAAAGTGGGTCAGTCTGGTTTGGAAGGTAGGGGACAGATCAGATCGTATCATATCATTTGAGAACTCAGAAATTGGAGCCCCCTCTCTCTCTTCTCTCTCCCTCTTCTCTTCTCTTCTCTTCTCTTCTCTTCTCTTCTCTTCTCTTCTCTTCTCTTCTCTTCTCTTCTCTCCCTCTTCTCTTCTCTTCTCTTCTCTTCTCTTCTCTTCTCTTCTCTTCTCTTCTCTTCTCTTCTCTCCTCTCCTCTCCTCTCCTCTCCTCTCCTCTCCTCTCCTCCTCTCCTCTCCTCTCCTCTCCTCTCCT
>PVLC010002291.1:0-31718 GCA_004027655.1 Graphiurus murinus | reverse complement strand
GGTGATAAGCAGAGGTTCTGACAAGATATACAGTATGTCAGTGGCCAGTGATAGACACATACATCCATTTGTTGACAAGATCCTGAGTTCATGAGTCCAGCCAAGGTGATCACCATAGAATCTACCTACAGGTGACTTCCCTTATCTGGCATCATGCTGGGCTGTTCCTAAGAGGTATGGCAGGGAGAAGAAATTCCATGCTGCAGCTGGACCTTTATTTAACATGCCTGCATGATCCCAAGGGCTTTCTTAAAAAAACAAGACCCAGACCACTTTTTATGATGCTTAGTCTTTCTCTAGCCATAAATATTATTTAACATCCCAGTCAACTATCTGACAGTTTCATTTTCTAAAGACTGCAGGGCTTATGCCAGAAACGATGTCTGATCATTATCTTTGAATCGGGACCTTGCCCTTTGGATGGCTTATCAATAGGCCCGACATTCTGACCATCCTCCTTGGCCCCAGATTGATGGCTTCTGTCTTGACTCTTGCCTCAGTGGGAAGTGAAAGACAAGATAAGATGATTAGCAAGGGCAGTCCTTTTTCTTCCCCACAACATATCCAAATTGCTGAGTCTCCTTCCATATTTATCACTGCTGTCTTTCTTCAAACTACTTTACCATGGAGCGGAAAACTTAGATCTTCAATTCCATAGAGTCTCTCATTGCTTAAGCTTTATGGTCTGGCATTACTGAGGCCATCTACAAGGGGTTTCTGTATAAAGGGAATATCATTCCCTTTTTGTTTTCAGATAGATCAACCTGTCTCCTGGAGGTAGGAGTGCACTGAAGACTAAAAAACAGTGCGTGCAATCCAGTGTCTCCCATTTTCCCACCGAGTCACTGCTGATCTGGTTTTGTTTGGCATAAGGTTGAAGTCCCATGACACTGTTGGAAACCTTTAACTGGATGCTGTACTCTGTCGCAATAAAGTGTTTCCAAATTCTGGCTAAGAATGGTGGGGTGTAGGATGTAGGTGATGATGAAGAGTCCCCATCTCCTCTTGACAAAGCCAGCTCCGTATTTCAGTTTCTCACACTTTCACTCTATTTCTGAGACCAATTCACTATATTAGTCAGGATTCTTTCAGTTTGAAATGTCAAAAACTCAGCCTGATCTAATTTAGTAAACAAATATTTAAATTTTAAGAATATTATATGAGAAGTCCAGGTATGTTAGGGATAAGAACAAGCAACTTGATGGTGATGGGTATCTTTCTGTCTTTCATTGCTACTTTCCTCTACATATGGTCCTTATTCTAACAGGTTTATCCATGTAGCAGCAAATGTGCTCTCAGGTGTGGTCATACCTTCATAACTGACTACCTGCAAAGAGGAGAAAATCTCCTTTGTTGTTAGTTCCAGCAGAAAATTCCCAGATAGGGCTTCTAGTTTGTACACTCTGGGTCACATGGACTTTCCTCAATCACTTGTGAGACCCAAGGGATGAAGCATTGTAACTGACCTTGTCTCAGTTGCAAACTCATCCTTACAATAAAAATAGGAGGGTCTGTGCACAGAAGAGGTAGAGGAAAGCTATTAAGGAAATACAGTAAAAATAATTATGCATCCCTATGGTGCTTGTCATAGCACCATCATTTAGGGGCCACCATGGGACCATAGAGCAGACAGCAGGGAAAATTTAATCTTTTGCTTCTCAACTAGATGATGAAATGTTTGAGGTCAGAGACTGGGCCATATTTGCTTTTGTGTTCATTTAACTTGTCACAGAGAATATATTATGGTAGGTATTTTAAACATTAGTAAACATGGAAAATAAGAGGAGAGGAAGAAATCAAGGACCAAGATTACATTCTGGAAAGTGTCTAGGTTTTCCTTAGGAGTCCTCATCCTGGTGCATGGGACAGACGAGTGGACTCAGATTGTCAGTCACCAGAATCTGTAATGGGAAGAGGAAATGGGAGCAAACCATCCATTTCAAAACACAGGGTTCTAGTAATTTTCTTAATGTCAGGGATGCTAGTGACTGCCTTTCAGCTGCCAGTCCGACCATGGCAGGCCATACAGAAAATCCTCTAGCAAATTTTGCAGCACACTACTGGTTTGACAAATACTAAACTTGTCTTTTGCACAGTTGCTGCCGTGTCAAAGCAATTTAAAAATTGAAGAGCTATCTAGCAGCCATGTCTTACTGTCAGCGAGTGTGACTCTACCCCCGTAATTTCTTCAAACTTTAAGACATGTTGATTGGGTAAATGTTGGAACAGGTAAACCTCAAACCATCGTAGGAACTGAGCAGAATGACTGCAGACCTTCGTGAAGGAAGCTGTGCCCTATATAAACACCGTTAACTAACCGGTGATAAATGAGACCATCATCCTTGCCCTGAGTCTGATCTTTATTCCTTTAACAGATAACTCGAGAGTGACAGATGGAAGCAATTTGTTGTATACCCACATTTACCACTTCATTCAGTGATATTTCCAACATAAATATTTTTTCCAATCAGCATAAATATAACTTCTTGTGTGTGTGTGTGTGTGTGTGTGTGTGTGTGTGTGTGTTTGTGTTCGTGTTGCTAGGAATTGAACTCAGGGGCATTCTACCTCTGAGCTATACCTTCAGCCCTTTTTATTACTTTTTATTTTGAAACAAGGTCTTGCTAGGTTGCTAACAGTCTCACTAAATTGCTGAGGCCAGCCTCAAACATGTGATTTTCCTGTCTCAGCCTTCCAAATACTGAGGTTATAGGTGTTTGGGTCACCACACCCAACATATAACATCTTCTTAACAAGGAACACAGTCTGCCATCATTATATCCTCAGTACCTGTCATGGGCTAAAAGGTCAAAACAAAACAAAACAAAACAAAAATAAAACAAGAAACATTAACAGTAAAGAGTCAGTAGAGAGAAGGATTTAACATACAGCACAATGCTATAGACACAGAGATGAGTAAAACGAGTGTTCTGTTCCCAAGGACTTGGTCCAGAGACTTGGGGTCAGAGGTGGCAGAGGAGGTATTCAGGGTGCTGTGGTGCATAGAGACGAAAGTCTTTGCATGGGCATGGGACGGATGAAGATTCCATGAAGGGAATGACACTCCAAGGGTTCCAAAACAATGCCCTCCTCTTGGTGAGCATTTAATAAATACACGTGAATTGCATAAATTCACTGCATAAAAGCACTGGAAGATGTACATAAGCTTGGAAAAGAAGAAATGGAAAAAGTGAAGGCAAGCTAGGTCATGGAAGTTGGAAAGGTTCAGAGGCAGGAAAGGGCTGGGGAAAGGGCTGATGGGAAAAGTCCCCACCATGGGGCAGCAGTGACCTTCCCATTGCTGACGCCAAAGGATGTGTTTCTAAGCCCTGTCTGAGGATTCAGTGCTGTCGATCAACCCCCTCCCCAAACACTCTTACTCCCCCTTGCTTCCAACACTGCAGGCCCAGAGTTTTATTGTTATTGCCTTGAGAACTGTGACTCTCTCTTCTCCAGTGGACTCTTGTCCTTTCCTCTGTCTGGAGTTATTAGTATTCTTCAGGGCTTAGTTCTGCTCCCACCTCTGTCTGGATAATTCTAGTCACATCTTGCATTCCATCATTACTTCAATACAGACAACTCTAAGATGTATGTTTCTAACTCAGAGTTCTTTTCCAGTTGTTAGACTTTCAAATCCAATTGCCTATTGATCATTTAACAATGAATACATTGTTAAAGAGAATTTTTTAAATGATGCTATACTTCATGGCAGACCGGAGGCAGGCAATGTGAGTAGTCTATGATCTCTGTCAGAAAAGAAGATCCAGTATCCTGCGTGGAAATCAGTAGGCAATTGCCTATGGTGGGGTAGGAGCTATGATCATGAGGAGAGCACACAGGACCTGGACCAAGTCTTGGAGAGAGGTAGAGGAGAAGAAAAAATAAATTACCAAAAGAGGAAATGATAAGCATGCTGAGACCTGAAGTAGGCTTAGGTGATGGAGATGGGGCTGAGCGTGGCTTCAGCACATGCTAAAGAGCATGCATACATACGTGTGGCCTGAACATGCAAGGTGGCCAGAGTGCAGAGCATGAGAACCATGAGGGGACTCATGTGACTCCCTATAGGTCATGGTCCAAGTCACAGGGACTGATTCTGTCCCAGACAATGGGGAGCCAGGGATTCTTCTGGGGCAAGGAAGATGTTAGAATCAAATTTACCTTTCTGAGGCTCTATGCTGGCAATGGAATAGAAAAACAAATTGGACAGTGGCAATAAGATGTATTTCATATAATTTTCCTTCTTTGGAGTTTGAGATGTTTGTGGGTATCTCGGTCAACTTTCTCACGGCTATAACCCGAAGCAACTCACCATGAAAATTAGAGGAGAGAAGATTTACTTGTTCACAGTTTCTTGGAGATTCTGGGTTCAGTCAACAAGAGGCCAGGGTTTTTGGATTTGGGGGCATGGCTACCTGAAGCAGAGAGAGGCAGAGCACAGGGCTCTGGTCTCACTTTGTGGAGGCAGGAATTAAGAGGGAAAGCAAGCAAGGGATTTAAAAATACACGCACAATCCCTGAGGCCACAGCCCCAGGTACCAATGTTCTCCATCCATACCTCACTGGCTTGGGTTAGCACTCAGATAAACTCATTTATCTACTGATGAGATTGCTTTAATGCATGACCTCTTTTTTTTTAATAATACATTTCATCTTAAGAGGGCATTCTATATCTAACCATGCCAGTAGGTATCCAGCTGGAAATGTTCCAGAAGGACTTGGATAGAAAAAAACCCATCTTAGAAGAGTGATCAGGGCTGGAGTTATGGTTTTGGATACACCAGCATATAACCTGGCTTCAACTGACTCCAGAGGAGTACATGAGGTCACTCTGTAATAGTGTGTGCTGAGGGAGAGGAATAGAGAATAGAAAAGAAGAGAGAAGACAGGAAAAGGGAAGCAAGAACAGAAGGAGAGAGGAGGGAGAGCAGAGGAATTAGGACAAAACTCTAGGTCATCATCAAAAACATCCAGCTGACTTATGGCAGTGATGTCTGAGAGCCAGCAGAGGGACAGAAAGGAAACAGGAACTTGTGGTCAGGCACCCAAATGGGGGAAGGTATTTTTGTAATAAGAGAGATGTATGACAGAGTCACAAGTCAAGTGGCAAATGGTGGAGGAAAAGTAGGTAGTGACTAAGGAAGACTGAAAGCATAACTAACTCTCAGAGAAGGCTGACAGTGAAGAGAAGGTTGGGAAGATAAATCAATGGAAAGATAAGAGCATAGGCATCCTTTCCACACCAACACTCACCATAGGTGCGCAGACGGACATTGAATCCCCTCTTTGGTCTTCTCAAAGACTGCCCACAACACCAGCATCCTGGAGGTAGCCCGGGTGTCAGTCACCCACTCACGTGCAATCAGCCACCTGGCTCCACAAGGAGGCAGCCTGAGATAACAATGGCTGAAGCAGGGGAGAGAGTTTTGACAAAGGTCAAGTCCTGGCCAGGTCACTTACTAACTGTGTGGTCCCAGGTAAGTGCTTGGACTTCTCTGAGTTTCAATTTTTATTCATGTTAAAACAAAGCTGAAGATATTTATCTAGGGGTGTAAGGAAACTATAGCTGATAAATGGGAGGCAGCAAGCCGAGTGATCGGCACTTAACTGGATGCTATTATTACTTTGCTTTCCACTTTAAAAGTTGCTGCCTCTACTCCTATTCCTGATTTTTGTACTCATTGCTATGCTATGGTTTGAATATAGAATGCCCCTTGGAAAAGCTCCAATATTGTCAATGACCAGATATGCAGAGGTGAAGAAATTGAACCAGGGTTCTAATCTCATCAAGGTATAAATCCACTGATGGATTACTAACCTGAGTGGACTTGCTGGGTTGTAACAAAGGCAGGAAGGAGGTGGTCCACTGGGCATGTGGCCTTGGGGACCATTATCTGTCCCTGGTTCCTTCCTCCCAACTCCTCTCTCTTCTTCCAGCTGACATTAAGTTGATTTTAGCTTTCTTCCACCACACCCTACCTCCATGATGTCTGCCTTGGAGCTGCCCATTGCCCAACTGTGACCTGAACCTCTGAGACTGTGAGCCCAAATAAATGTTTCCTCTCTATGTTGTTCATGTCAGGTATTTTGATCACAGAGACAGAAAAGAAATGAAAACACTCACTGTAGGTTCAGAAAGGTCAAATAATTTGCACAAGGTCACACAGCCAGCAGGGAGGAGACCAGGGATTAAAAGGTTTCTCTGTTGACTCAAGATTCAGTTGGGTACCACTCTCCCTGTTGTAGGTGGATGCCTGTGGCAGGGGGAGGGGATGACACCATATGTCAGCATCCAGTTGCTCTCAGAAAGGGACACCTGCCCCCAAAGAGCTGGACTGAGAGCTCTGAGAATGTTCTGCTTCCCAGCTTGCCTCCAGGCCCTGACGGAAGAAGATTGCTAAGATAAGACACGGTTGAAATTCACAGCAGGCAGAATGTCAAGCTGATTTCTTTGGAGCTTCAGGCGCTTCACAATTCCCATTTAGCCTCTAATCCATTATGAAAAGCAAACAAGTGTGTTGACCATCCTGCACACACTTTCTCAAGCAGCAAATGAATCTCCGTTCTCCTTCCCCTTCTCAATGCTGCCGATGCTGCCACATGGACCCTGGGAAGAAATTGGGTCTTTTTCTTATAAAAGTCATGTTTGTTCACAGAGTCTCAGCGCTCAGCAGCAACTCTGAGATGGGAAGGTGAGGACAGCTCATGTCCCTCTCCTCCAGTCTCAGCTTCAGCTGTGGCATGGCCTCATCCTCAAGACAGAGAAGGGAGAGGGTGTCTTACAGCTTTTGGTAAAGGGCATGGGAAGCAGGGGTGGTGTCTCTAAACATTTTGTCCCATATGGAGTTACTTTGTGAGCCACACGGGGACAAGCCTTTAACCTAGGCCTGCCTCTTTGTAGCTGGAGCCAAACAAAAACTTCAGTGAGTTGGGAAGTGTAGAAGGGGGTCAGGAGGTGCATCTGAGAATAACACTGTGCCAGATTGATGGCACAAACTGGGTTTTCCTGCCTGTCTCTCTCTCTCTCTCTCTCTCTCTCTCTCTCTCTCTCTCTCTCTCCCCTCTCTTCATCTCCCTGACTCTCCTCCATTGTTCTCTTTCTCTGCTTTTGTTTTGCCCTCCATGACATCGTCATTATCATAGTTGTCATTGTCATCCTCATCATCTTTGCCACCATCAGAAGAGGAGAGTCCTGGGTATCTGCTCTAGTAACAGATTCATTGCATTTTCTCTTGCACTAAACTCTAAGTTCCTTGAGTACATACATTAATGCTGTCTCATCTGTGTATTTCTTATATACAAGACAGAAACTGAATATTCTATGTGAATTATCAAATGGACTTTTGAAAGTCAATATGATTAAAACAATTAGGATGCCTGAGATATCCTTTGTGAGCTCTTTGTGGCAGATCATATTACACTCCCTTGGAAAAGCAGCCAAGGTTTAGAGTGAAGGAGATGGATGTTGAAGTAGGGACCCTCTTGCCTCAGACAAGCTCTTCTGCTTCTGTTGCTCTGAATTTGGATAAATTGTCTGTCTTCCTCTTTTTCAAAATGTGGGAGCAATGATATGATTGCAGAAAGCAATTGTTCTCTGGCATGTAGTGGTTATTCCATCTAAACAGGCTCCTCTTGCCAGGCATAATGCCATGCTCCCTTTTAATGGGCAGGTACGTGCTTCACCCTTCCTGCAGGTGCTGTCAGACAGCTCGGATCTGAGGTCCGGTCCCCTCGGCCTCTGTTTCAAATGCTGCTCCATTACTTGCTAGTGTTTATTTTCATCTCATTGCAACAGACGTATTGCAGCTGGCGTGTTTGCCATAAGCAACTTCATAGTGCCTTTGAGAGTGGGCATTGTCAGAAATAGTGGGTGTGAATATAAGTGCTCATGAATGCTAGTTAATCCCTATTAGTAATTAATCCCTGGTTGTCTGAGTCCATTTGGGCTGCTATAAATGAAGACTGGCTAGTTTACTACTAATTTTAATTTTTAAGGTTTATTTATTTTTATTAACATAAATTATTTATTGTGCATGTTAATGGAACTCTGTGATATTTCAACACACGCATACAATGTTCACTGATCAAATCAGGGCAATTAGCATTTTTCTCTTCTAAACATTTCTTTATACTTGGCACCTTCAAGCTTCTGTAGTCCACATCTTCATAAATATATGATTGTTTATTGTGAACCACAGTCACCTGCTGTGCTGTGGAACACCAGAACCGATTCTTTCTCTCTAGCTGCATTTGGTACATGTTACTCAGCCTCTACTTAGCCCTCTCCCCTGATTTCCTTCTCAACCACTAGTATTCATTATTCTATATTCATATTGACTTTTCTTTGGTTTCTACATATGAGACAGAAGGTGTGATTCTTGATTTTCTGTGTCTAGCTTATATCACTTAATATAATGTCCTCTAGTTTCATCCATTTTTCTGTAAAAAAAAGCAAGATTTCATTCTTATTTTTGACTGAATAATATTCTATTGTGCATATATGTACATATATATACATATATATCACATTTTATTTAGCTTTCATTTGTTGATAGGCATCTAGGCAGATTCATATCTTGGTTTTTTTAAATAGTGCAGTAATAAACATGGGAATGCAAGTATCTCTTTAGTATGTTGATATCATTTCTCTTGGATATATATCCAGAAGTCGGATAGCTGGATCATACAGTAGACCCATTTGTAGTTGTTTGAGAAACCCCTATACTATTCTCTGTAATAACTACACTAATTTATGTTGCTACCAATTGTAGCATTGTTACATAAGTAGCATTATTATAAGAGCTCCTTTTTCCCACATCTTCATCAGCATTTATTATTATTATTATTAGTAGTAGTAGTAGTAGTAGTAGTATTGATAATAGACATTCTGACTGGGGTGAGATGAGATCTCATTGCAGTTTTGATTTACATTTCCCTGATGGCTAATAATATGAGGATTTTTTCATACATTTGTTGGTCATTTGCATGCATCTATTTTGACAAGTCCCTCATGATTATTTGCCCATTGTTTAATTGGACTGCTTGTTCTATTAATCTCTGTTTTGTGTCCATTATGTATCCTGGCTAGTCATCTTTTGTCCGATGAATGGGTTGCAAATATTTTATCCCACTCTGTAGGTTATCTCTTTGCTCTGTTGGTTGTTTTCTTTGTTGTGCAGAAGCTTCTTGGCTTGGAGTAATTCATAAACATCAGAGATATATTGCTCACAGTACTGAAGGCCTGCCTGGAAGTCCCATATCAAGGCACAGCATATCTAATGTCCAGGGAGGGTCTGATCCTCTGAGATATGCCTCCACTCTGGCCTCACATGGGGGGGTGCAGAGCTCTACCTTCAACCTCTCTTACATGGGCATTAATCTCATTCTTCAGGGAAGAGCCATGGCAATCTAATTCCTAAAGGCCTCACCTCTTAGTAACACTCATTAGATATGAGGCTTCATATGAATTTGGGGAAGGGGGACACCAATATTCAAACCACAGCCCTGGCTAAGAAGACTGCTTATCAGGGGACATATGCTCATGTCTAAAATAAATATTGCCAAACAGCAAATATACCTGAAGTCGGAGCTTATGCCATCAGTCCTGTAAGAAGAGAATATAAAAAGTGTTTTTGAGAGCATGCCAGACTTTATTGAAATTTTCAGTATGAGTAGATAAATTCTCTTTAGTTTTCAGCTTTGTCTGTAAAATCACAGAAGTGGAAAAGAAGGTTGTCTGCATCTTTAGGACCATTTGATAAAGCATTGATATGCTCAAACCTAAGTGTTGTTAAAGAGAGGAAACTTGAACCTACTCCCACCTTCCGTAAAGGTGGCAGAATCTCTAGGAATGGTGCTCAGAGTCAGTGCATTTTAAGGTTCCCAGGTTATTGGGATGTGTGGTCAATGTTCCCAACTCCACTGGCATTCTCTGCTCCCTAAAAGCACTAATCTTTGCACCTTCAGACCTGGGCATGTGCTCCTTCTCTGCTTGTAATACAGAATCCTTTTTCACTCTCCAAATCTCCTTTTTGACACTTTCAACAAATTTTTAAGACAGAATTTGATTTATTTTCCATGGTTTACAGCTATAGTTCACAGTTAAGAGACAGCACTGCCTTAATTGGACTTGGTAGCATACAACTGTAATCCCAGTACTTGGGAGGGTGAGACAGGAGAATTGCAGTTTGGAAGCCAGCATGCAGTAACTTAGTGAGACCCTCAGCAACTTAGTGAGACCCTATTTCAAAATAAAAATAAAAAGAGCTTGAGGGTGTGGCTCAGAGATAGAATGCTACTGGGTTCAATCCTTAGTACTCAGAGAGAGAAAGAGAGAGAGAGAGAGAAAGAGGCAGAAAGACAAACAAAGACCTATGCATACACTAGTTGTGAGCAAAATAATAGTTATTTGTCTTGAGATAAATTAGTTCAGCTTTATGAGTCTGTTGACTCATCTATAAAGAACTCTTCCAGTTCTGACATCCAGGGATTCAACATAAATAAATCTTTGTGTGTGAACATTAAAGTGTGTAATGTGAAAACTTCAACTGCTTTTTTAGAAAATTGTTCAATTAAAAAGCTATTAAAATGCACACATTTAACAACAGAAGAGACACCAATGTACCTGGATGCTAACAGCAAGGAGATGTTAAAGGATGCTTTGGGAGCTGGCTTCCAGACTAAAGCCAGGTGACCTATGAGAAGCAAGGGAGCTTGATCCCCTGTCCAGCAAGAAGGCCACTACAGAAGAGCTTTGGCAAGGGTAGGTGTCTCCACACTGTTTTACCTCTTGTTTGGCTCACTTGCAGTAAAGAACATTTACTGCCTATAATTACTTAATTACCCTTGTCTATTCTTGTCGACAAACTAAAAAGCCAAGTCATTTACGGTACAAATATAGTTAGCAAGATAAGCAGGAAATTAGGAACTCCACAAAGTCATTCACATTTACCATAATGAATTCTGCTGATTAAAAAGTCCTAACAGACTTGTTACTGTCTTCTTGAGCATGCTTCATGCTCCTGGAGTTTAACTTAGACTTTCTCCTTTGCCTTCTGATAAGCCAAGGAATCTAGAGACACATCGTTGTGATGCCAAGGAAGACTTTGCAATCAGGAAGTGCTGGAGCTGAAGAACTCTCAGTGACTGAGGCCTGCATCTTCACTTCATAGGTGGGCAACTCCAAAGAATTATCCAAGGCTTTTAACCAAGGATTCTTTGTCTAGTGCTCTTCTGAGTACAATGATGTCTATAGAAGTTTTCTTCTCCATCTGAAAATGGTCTCTGACTCCCGCATGGTTCCCCAAACCTTTGAGAAAGAGCTGTGAGTCCTCGGTTCCATGACTTGAGTGAATCCATTTTCCTTCTGTAACCACATGTCCCCTGAGACTTCTTTTCTCTGGCATCTGAGTTCTATGCGTCTTCACACAGAACTCCTTTCTCTCAATGTGTAGAAATATACAGGCTTCCTTCCTGAACAGATCTACTGGAAACAAACAAAACTTGCCTTTTCTTTATTAAAGATGGCTGTGGAAAAATTCTATGGGCTCCTACTGTATTACACAAGACAGAAGAGGAACAGTCTGAAACAATAAGATAGCAACCAAGTCAGAGTGGCTTTTCCCAAAATTGGTTAGAGGTTCCAGGGCAAACGTCTTCCATGCTGAGGCAGGGCAGAGGACCTGGGAACAGCCATCAGCATCTCTCATGCTGTGAGTTTCAGGGAGGTAACCAGGAAGGTGAGAGACTGATGGGCTTCAGGAAACAGGGCTCCTACCCAGCCCACAGACGGTCATTAAAATTAAGGATCAAAATTGTGCAAAAGTCATGGGTTCCCCCAAACCCAATGTTGACCAATCATAAGAGAACAGATAGAGAACTGCAGGAAGGTTTAAAAGCCCACTCCTCAAGAGTTTTGAAGTCATTGTCTTTTCAGGGACTCCCCCCTTTGGGGGGATCTGCTGTGTCTTTCATCTTTCTTTGGCTTAAATTAAACTTTCCTAGTTCTATACCCTTCACTAGTCCTTGGACTTCATTTGTCAAAATCCACTGGACAAGAACCCTAAAAGAGGAGATGACCATTTCAGTCTTTGTGTGTTGGCCAGGAAAGATGGAAAAGTAAGTGCAAAGGAAAAAAAATCTTTCCTCTGGGGCTTCTGCCTCATGTTCTTACAGGCTCAGATCAGGCAGTTTAATCACACATGACTTACAGTTAGACTTAGTCTGTGCTGTGCCTCTTAAAATAAAAGCCAGCAAGGTACCTGGGGTACAATTGTGAGTAAGAAGGGAAATAGAGCAACTAAACAAACAAAACAAAAATAACCAAAATGGCAGCACTGAGGCCACTGGTGCAGATACAGGTGTAGTTGTTACTGATGCCACCATCGCTAGCACTGGCACTTGTTAACCTAGAGCTGGGGCATACACACACACAGGCACATGGAAGTGTAACGGTGCGGTTCACAACCATTTTAAATAGGCAAGAGTTTTTCTCCATGGCCATGCAGATGCATCTGCATAAGGGGGCCAGATTGCTGTGGGCCAATATTAATCTGATTCCCATGGTTGGAACCCCAGCATGGGACCCCACCTTTGGTCCTGGCTTCAGGAAGCCACTTCTAACTAGCTAATTTTGCATAAGAATAGATGGCTGCTGCAGCATTCTTCCTAAGCTCAAGTTAACTTGCTAGAGAAGCTAAGCAGAACTGAGCTGCTTGGTTCTCTAAAAATTTGAGAGAGCTACCATCGCCAGTTTCTGTCCACGGAGGGTAGGGATTTTAAATCTCCACCCTACATTGTGTGGCACTAAAAGAGAAAAAAGAAAGCTTTCCATCACCCCAAATTTAGTATACATGAGAAGAGAGGTGTCTGTGTTAAAGCAACTTCTCTGGTTCCATCTACATGCTGCCTCTGGGAGGAGTAAGTGGCCCTTCCTGTGGTGAGACTGATAACATGTCACACCTAGGCATCTAATACTGCTGGTCAAGCTCACATAAGACTTTTGCTCTGGGTGGATAGATGCTTAAGTTTAAATGTTTCTCGCAAAGGCCTGTATGATAATTCTATTTTCTAATGTGGTTTGTTCTCTCCCAGTCTAAAAGCGAATTCTAAGATTCTAGGGCTTTGCATTCTAACCCCTCTCTGGCAAGAAGGGAAAAAAAAATGAGTCTTTTTAAGTAAGCATCTATACAAATCTACAGAAGAATATAGTTTTCTCAACAGAAACTACCACAATTTCTTTTTCTTTTTATGTTTTGAGCTTATGGATTTTTACAAATTCACCTTGGTTTGCATGTGTAAATTTTCTGTTCTGATTTACTTTTGTTTTTGTCTGACTGGAGGCTTTCTGGGTCTCTATATTTTCATTTTTTTTTCTCCTGTCTTTACTCAGCAGTTATTCAAGGGTTAATTCTTGTATCCTAAGAAAGGGGATAAACAGTGGAGGTGACTGGTGTATTTGCCTGCCATGGGGAGACAAAATGGCCATCTGAATAAATTTGATTCAGTGTCCACTATGCCTGCCAAACTAACTAAGCCTTACCAGTGGTACAGGTTTTTCCCATGCCTGTGACATACAATAAAATTCATGGCAGGATATGTTTGGGTTACTGAAAGCTTTAGTTACTGAAAACTCTAGATCTGGCTTTACTCTGGACAACAAATACCTGCAACTCTCTTGTCTCCTGTTGATGTTGTTTGTTGTGCTATGGTGGTAATGTGTCTTTATATTGTCTACACGGAACCACAAATTGGGATATTAATAAATGAGCATTGATAAAATTTAAAATAATAAAATATCTCTGAGATCATGTGACTTACATAAATTTAATAACTGAGTCAATTTAGGATTTGTTCATGAAATTATAACAATGTCCTTTAAATTAGGTAAATAGGCATTCAGGATTATTTTTACCTCTGTATTAAGTTTTCAAATACAATACTCATTATTTTTAAAGTTTTTTTCTCTGGGAGAAAAATGTTTTAAGACACTAATGATGTTTATCTGATGTCTCGATTTTTCAGGGGTAATCTATAATTTAATTATTAAATCAAATTGGGTAAATACAAACATAATTAACATTTTAAAATGCTCTTGGCTTCTTAGGATCTAGAATAACACTTGAGTCTATGGAACGGGCTTCTAAATTGTTGGTATATAAAAAAAAATATTGTAAAATGGCATTGTTTTCGGATCCCTACTAAAAGACAACAAAGGTTGCTGGAAATCAAGGTTCAGGTCAATGTATAATTTTGTATACATTGATGTGATAAAAACAACTATATATTCTTATACCTGAACACCATAAAAATTTGGAAACAATGATCAAATTGATAAAACACTCCTTAACAATCTTTAGCTAATAGAGCTGCATAGAAAATTTCAAACACTAAAAAGAGAAGACAAATTTTATCAGTCCAGCTGCTGAATACCCCAACTTTCATTCCTTTACTGTTCATTGTACTAGGAAAACTAGACACAGACTACACACGCTTCCCTTTGGCAACAAAGGGAGTCACAGATAGGCAGCAATATGTGCTGTAATTACCATGGCTCAATCAGGCCCACGGTTTCCAGGGTGCTGGTCTAAGGGCTCACTGACACTCCACCACAGATGCATCACAGATTATCTGGTGGTTGTAATTAGGTGCTAGCCCTTTATCATGCTGGTAAGCACAGATAAATCGAGTAGACACACCCCATACTGGACAAGAACCCTAAAAGAGGAGACACCCCTGTTTCAAAGCTGACTCAGCCTTATACCTCCATGTCAACACAGTCACCGACCAAGACCATTGCAGTAAAAGAAATCCAGAGCATTAATCTCAGAAATCAAACTCTTCTCCCCAAAAGCCACTCGCAGCCTACTTCTGTTAACATTGTGTCGACCAAAGCAAATCACATGGCCATGCCAAGGGGTGGCAAATACAGTTTCTAGATGAACAGAAGCAGAGATTGACTGTAACTGTCCTGCTTTGCCTGGGACTTTAGTTCATCCTGAAAAAAAAAACAAACAAACAACTCCCATAGACAGGAGCAGTTAGTCACTCTAGTGGAAATGGAGATTGGTGAATACAGTGTTTGCTGTATCCACTGTGCATGATGCTTGGACTTTTTGAGACTTAGAAGCTCTGTGTGAAGAAGTGGAACAATACTGACCTCATAAGTTGATTGTGATACATAAATGATATTTAAGTGATGAGAGGAGAGAGAGAGAGAGAGAGAGAGAGAGAGAGAGAGGTTGGCTCCCAGGATGTAAGTCCAAAATTTGCAGGGTAAGACACCAGACTAGAAATCTTGACAAGTGTAGATGTTTGTGCTGTTGCAGCCTGGAATGTGAAGACAGTCTGGAAGCTGACTTTCTTTCATTTACTCTGGGAACTTGAGTCTTCTCTCTTAATGTCTTCCTTCAATTGGTTGGCTGAGGCCCACTCATATACTACGGAGAACAATCTGCTTTATTCAGTCTACTGGTTTAAATGTTGATTGTATAAGAAAATAACTTCGCAGCAACATTTAGACTGGTATTTAACCAAACACGACTGGGCATCATAGCCTAGCCAAGTTGGCACACATAATTAACCATGGAATATATATATACAATATTCTTAGCACAGTGTTAATTTCCAGTAAACACCCAGGAAATGTCAGGATCTTTTCTTGACTTTCTTTTCCAAGTACTTACAAATTTCGTTCATTATAGGCAGACATTGATTTTTAAAACTCAGAATCATCAAACAAGCCAGGCTCAGTGGTGCAGGCCTCCATCCTAGTACCTGGGAGGCTGAGACAGGAGGATTGCAGGTTCAAGGCTATCCTTAGCAATTTAGAGATACCATGTTTCAAAATAAAATAAAAGGACTGGGGATATCTCAGAGGTAGAATGTTCCTGAATTCAATCCCTAGTACCACTCCCTCCAAAAATAATAATACAAAAATATTGTGGAGTGATATTCCATAATATAAAAATTCTCCTGCCTTGTCATGGTTGATAGGTTACTTGCATGGTTTAGAGGTACATTAAACAAACATTGAATAAACACCACTACATGCTTAGAGCTCTTCAGGGTAACAAATAAGAAGGCAGAGCTCACTAGTATCATAGATCGCTAAAAGCCAGTGATGAGATCTATATGGAAACAAATAAACCTCAATGGGGCAAATCTTATAAAAGTATTCTTACAAGGCAGCATGCAAATAAAGTGGAGGGAGAAACTAGTTTTTCCAAATAGCTCAGGGTGAGTCCTGAGGACATATGACTTTTACACTGCAGGCAATGTTCCAAAAGCAGAGTACCCACAGCCCATTGGACCAGAAAAGCAGGAGGAAGAGAAAGAACATTCTCAATGTAGCCCACAGACCAGAGAGTTGAAGGAACAGAACGTTACCTTTCCAAATGGCCTTGGGCCTTCTCACCTGGTCCTTTCCTCTCAGTGTCTGCTATGGCTAGATTTAGAAAGGCTCCTTGAAAAGCTCATCAATTAGTGTTTGGGGGTTAATGTAATTGAGTCATGAGTGTTCTAATCCCAGCAGTGGATTAATTTATTGTAATTAATTTATCTGGGTGGTGGCCTAGGCCGGTAGGATGTGACTGAAGAAGATGGATCCTTGGGGGTGAGGCCTTGGGGGTTATATATGGTTCCTCCTCCCCCAGGTCTCTTTCTTGCTTCTGGTCTCCATGATGTGAGGAGCACAGCCCATGTGCTCTTGCTCTCTCTCTCTCTCTCTCTCTCTCTCTCTCTCTCTCTCTCTCTCTCTTTCTCTCTCTCTCTCTCTCTTTGCCTCCTGGCACCATGTTCTGAGATCTGCAGTCCCAAATCTCACATCGACTGAACCAGAAACTGTAAGAAATCATTTCCTCTACATTGTGTGGTCACTCTTTTAGATTATATCTATAAGAATGTTGATGGATTAAGTATCTCTCAGCCATTCTGCATCCCACACGCCTGCCCAGGCCCACACTCCTATGATTCTTCCTGTAGTACTTTCAGTTCACTCATTTGTTATCAGCCCAAATCCACATGCACTTTGAGGCTCAGATGACTATGTGAAAGTTTCCTTGCAGCTTCTGTTCTGGAACCACTTTTGTTACTGTCTAAGTGAGCCACCATATGATCCGGGATCTATTTGCACTGCAGTATATAGAACTCTGTACTAGAATTATTTATGCATGTCCATGGCTTAGCCCCAAAGAATGAAAGACCTCGTGGGGTAGGAATCATATTTAATGTACTGTCATGTCACAGGGTTCAGTCCTATGGCCAAAAGTGACTGGAAGCTTGGTGCATGCTGATGGAATTCACACCTTGCTAATGAATACCAGAAGCAAAATGCATAGCTGTTGTTAAGGAGGAACAAATGCATTGTGAGTTAAATATCTGCGACTATATCTGAATTAGTACTTTCCATGATGTCACTGTTATGAGTGGCAATGAGGCTGAACAGGACAAGTGTATTTTTCTTGAGGTTCTGAAGTGAACTGCATGTTTTCTTTTATGCAAATCCAGACCATTGAGGACAGACCATTGCCTTTTGGATTAATGAAAAGAAAGATGAAAATAAACCTTAGCTATGATTTAATAGCACTCAAAAATCGATGTTGAAACAAACTCAGCTATAAACCAAGCTGGGAAAGACCAGGAAAGTACTTGAATTTTTTTTCCATTTATTTCTGGAGAAAAATTATTCTTTAAAAATTTTTTATTTAGCTGGGCATGGTGGTCCACACCTGTAATCCCAGTACTTGGGAGGCTGAGTTAGGAGGATCACACGTTCAGGTAGTGAGACTCTCATCAACCTAGTGAGACCCTGTTTCCAAATAAGAAATAAAATTTGGCTGGGGGTGTAGTATGAAGGTAGAATTCCTCTGGGTTCAATCCCCAATACCACACACACACACACACACACACACACACACACACACACACACACACAATTTATTTCCTTTATTTATTGAGAAAATATGCTACAGTTTTGACTTTTGCAGGGGAAGGGAGGATGGGGCTGGAAATTGAACCCAGAGTCTCACACATGCTGAACACGTGCTCTACCACCAAGCTACAGCTCCAGATTTGCCTTTTAGCCATTCTTCTTCACTCACCCCCCCCAAAAAAAAGTAGCTTTTGAGTTATTGATCTCCTTTGTCTTTTGTTTGTTTGTTTTTGGTACTAGGGTTTGACTTCAGAGGAATTCTACCTCATACACCCCTCAAACCCTTTTATTGTTTATTTTGAAAGAGGATCTTGTAAATTACCACATGCTAATATTGAATCTGTAATTCTCCTGTCTCTGCCTCCCAAGTACTGGGATTACAGGTGTGCACCATGACGCCCACTTTTCTTTGTCTTTTTAATGTTTTCCTCACATGCATTTTGCTCATATCCTTGTCATTTTCTTCCTCTAATTTTTTTCAGTTGTGTGCATACATAAGAGCACATAAATTATGAGTGTAAGATTGAAAAAATGTTGAAAATGTAACCAGATCAGGAAGTGAGACCATTGCCAGCCTCAGAAATTCCCCTTGTGTTCCTGCTCAGTCACTTTTGTGTGTGTGTGTGTGTGTGTGTGTGTGTGTGTGTGTGGTACTGGGGATTGAACTCAGTGGCATTTTACCTCTGAGCTATACCCCCAGCCCTATTTTTTATTCTTTATTTTGAAACAAGGTCTCACTAAGTTGTGGAGTGCTTTACTAGGTAGCTGAGGCTGGCCGTGAACCCGGATCCTCCGGGCTCAGCCTCCCAAATGCTGGGATTACAAGTGTGTGCCACCATGCCCAGCTCCTGCTCAGTCACTTTTAACTCCTCTGTGAAAACAATCACCCCATGACCTTCTAGCCACACACACTGGTTTTGTTTATTTTTGCAAGGTATAATGATTAATTGTAGAATATTTATTCTGTTGGATCTAGCTTATTTAACTGAATACTATATTGTGCTTTAAACCCATATTGTTGTGCATATATGTATATTAAACATATGTTATACATATATGCATGTTAAACATATGCATTGATATATTCTATTCCTTGTACAGACTTCTAGATCCATAGGTTCCATATTCGCAGAGACAAACAATGTGGATTGAAAATATCATAAAATATAAATGTTGATTGAAAAAACTTGCATCTGTACTGATCATATATATTTTTTTACAATTTCCTAAATCATATAGAACAAGGGCTATTTACATAACATTCACATTGTATTAGGTATTATAAGCAATTTAGAGACTATGTAAAGTATATAAGCGGGTTGCAAATACTAAATTACTTTATATAGAGACTATGTAAACATGTTTATATATATATATAAACATCCCCAAATTTTGGTGTCTGCAGGAAGACCTAGGACAAATCCTCAAAGATATCAAGAGACAATAGCAGTGTGATTTGTTTTTCCACTTGATGATGGATGTGGCAATGCCCATTTTTGATAGGATAAATGAAATTTGACTATGAACATTCTCACCTCTGACTTTTGTTGCTCATGGATGTATATTTCTTTTGGGTGTATGTGTAGGGTGGAAACATTTAGCTGTAGTTTATGTCTATGTAGATATTGCCAAGCAGTTTGCCAGAGGGAAACAAGAGTTGCAATGGTTTCAGATCCTTAACAATTCTTGTTATAGAGTTATTTTTTAAACAGTGTTATCAATTCTGGTATTTGATAGTGCTACCTCCTTTGGTGTGAATTTGCAGATAACTGATGAATCATTTATTGAGCACCTTTCTAATGCTTGTTACCTTGACTTTGAAATGCTTTTAAGTTTTTAAAGAGCAGCTTGACATTTGGTTGTTTGTTTTTTACTTATCAATTTGTAAGCACTTCCTATATATTTGGGACCACATTTTTGTCATATATACATCTTGCAATATTTTCTGTCATCTAATGACATTCCTTTTTTTCTCATTATAATGTTTATTGACCAATATTCTTAATTTTAATGCACTCTATATTTTAGTCTTTGAGTCTTATCTTAGAAGAGTAGTGACTTTTATATGTTATTTTAAAACTCGTTTCATAGTCAAAGGTCCTCAAATTACTCTCCTGTGTTGTCTTACAGCCTTGTTATCTTACTGTTCACAATTCACATATAGGTTTATTAGCGCTTTGGATTGATTTTTCCTGTAGTGTCAGAAAGGAGTGTCCTCCTTTCTTCCTGTCTTGATTGTTTGGTTTGATTTTCATATGGGTAGCAAATTGATTCAGAAACATTGATTAACAGACTGCCTTTGCCCAGCTGAGCTGCATTTTGTTACCTTTGTAGTAAACCAAGTGCTTGTGTCTGAATCTAGACTCTATTCTGTTCCATTGCTTATTCTTGCACCAGTATGTCCGCTTACTTAATTTAGCACGATAAAAATCCTTTCTATCTGACACTACAAGACCTTCATTTGTTTCCCAGAGTTGTTTTGCTACAAATCCTGGCTCTTTGCATTGCAACACAAATATTAGAAATATTTTTAAATTTTTATAAAAAATCTGCTTTAATATTGATTTGAATACCATTCATTCTATAGACTAATTTGGGGAGAGGAGTTACCCTTACAATATGGAGTTTGCTAATACTGGAATATGGTACATAGTTATACTTTACTTAGATATTACATTCATTAAGATATTATTTAGTTTGTTAAAAGTTTTGAATTTTTTAGTGTAGGAGTCTGGTATATATTTAATTATACACCTTTCTTTGCTGGGAACTGTAATATTGATATTCTAAATGGTATGTTTAAAAATTAAATTCTAATTATTTAAAATGGGGGATGCAAATACCATTGATTATTTTAACAAACTTTAATGGACTTTATTTTTAGGAAAGTTTTAGGTTTATCAAATAATTGAGAAGATAGCACTTAGCCAGTTTCCCCTATTATTCATACCTTACATCAGTATAGTATATTTGTTATAATTAATAAGACAATATGTAGAAGTTATTATGAAAGTCCATAATTTATTCAAATTTCATTGGTTTTTACCCAAAGCCTTTCTCTACTCTCAGATCCCAGCCAGGACACCATGTTTCAGTGACTTGTCAAGGCTCCTCAGGCTCCTGTTGGTTGTTGTGAATTTCCACACCTTTCTTGTTTGTGGTGACTTTGATAGTTTTCAGGAGTACTGATAATATATTTTGAGCATACCCTTGTTTGGAATTTATTCTGTGTGTGTGTGTGTGTGTGTGTGTGTGTGTGTGTGTGTGTGTGTGTTCATTATCCATGATTAGACTGGTTGTACTAGTCAGATTTTCATCCCTGTAACACAAAGCCTGACATAAGCTATTTATTTAGTTATTTCTCTTTTTTTTTTTTTTTTGTGGTACTGGGGATTGAACTCAGGGGCCTTCTACCTCCGAGCTATACCCCAGCCCTATTTTTTATTCATTATTTTGAAACCAGGTCTCACTAAGTTGCGGAGTGCCTCACTAGATAGCTGAGGCTGGCCCCGAACCCAGATCCTCTGGTCTCAGCCTCCCGAATGCTGGGATTACAAGCGTGCGCCACCACGCCCGGCATATTTCTCATTTTTTTATTGATGCATTGTAATCATACATCTTTGTTAGGTACAAGTTGCTAGAGGCATACATGCACACATTTCTCATTTAACCCTTCCGCAATTCACTCACCACTCCCTTGCCCTCCCTCCTTCTCAAGTTCAGTTTAGTGACTGACTTTGCTCTGTTTGTGAAAGTACACCAGGTGCATTAGGGTGACATAAACAATTTAAAAGGGAGAAAGGTTTATTTTGGCCCATGGCTTGGAAGATTTCAGTTCATGGCTGGCTGGCTCCATTGCTTTGGGTCTGAAGTGAGACAGAACATCCCGGCAGAAGGATGTGGGGGGTGGGGGGCAGAGCATCTGGGAAGAGATAGAGAAAGAGAAGAGGCAGGGACAAGATAGAGTCCCCAAGGATACAGCCCCAGGGACTCTCTCCCTCCAACTGGGTCCTGCCTTCTGGGGTTTCCGCCAACTTCCAATATCCATTTGAATTATGAATCCCTCAATGCAGTAATCTACTGTTGAAGTTAGAGCCCATGGTCCTGCCACCTTCCCGAAGGCCCCCCGGCTGCACTGGAGTCCAAGCCTTTACCAAATGAGCCTTTAGGGGGCTGACCTTCCAGATCTGAGCTCCAACATTGCTTGGGGTTTGGGGAAGGAAGATCAAGATATAAACTGGTATTTCCATGGCATCCTATGACAGGGATGTGCTTTCAGCATGATTTGTCACTGTGGGTTTTGAACTAGCCGAGAGGTGTGTGTCAGGTTTCTCCACTGGAAAATGACTCTTCAGCCTCCCCTTCCACACTGCTGTTGTTGGAAGGAAGTCATGATAAGCTGGTCATATGTAAAGTCATTTTTTTAAGGTAGGAGTGTGTACATAATTTATTGCAATCCTGTATGGGGAATTTGTATATTCTCCTCCATTCCTTTGCTTATTCAGTACTTTTTAAATATCAATGTGAGCTTATGGATTTTTTATGCCTATACAGTGGGTCATATTCCAATACTACTTTACTTATTTTGTTCTTAAAACTGTCTCAGCTCTGGCCATTGGGTGTTGGCTTCTGTGTTTCTGTGACAAAGTCCATGCATATGGGTGCTTTTGGTTTTGTCTTTTGTTACAGCTCTTTCTTACCTTCTATCAGTTCAAGGTGTTCCAGGCTCATCTGTGTATTTCAAGTCCTATGAATAGGTGTGAACTTTAACCTTTGTATATAATTGTCTCCACAAACAGGTCTGTATGTAACCATATGAGTGCATATAAACGCATATGTAGGAGTTCAAACTGTTTCCAAACCTAATGCATTATTGCCTGGTTCATTCTACCCTCCTCTTCTTATTTAGATGTGAACTCCTCCCCCAGCATTGAGAAAATTGCCTCCCATTAAATACCATTCAGGTACTAATTATCTAATCTAGTACAGCAGTACCAGAATTGTTCACTTGTATTTCATGGGAAACCACCTAATCAACTATAGTGCCATAGTATGTGTAGCTTCTTTGGTCTTTAGTCTTGTAGACTGTACTCACTTCCAAAGTTATGTAGGTTAGCACTTCCCCCCACTCCCTTCCTTGAAGTTGATCAATACATTCATAACATAGTTAACATCTTTGTCACAGTCCTCCTCCTTCCTTCCTTCTGGGATACCCCACTTTCTAATTTCTTTTTTCATGAAAATGTTAAGGTTTACTCTTTCTGCTATAAAGTTCTGTGTATTTTGACAAATACATGAGTGTCAAGCACCAAACACACAGTATTATACAAAATAATTTATCACTGCAAATTCTTTGTGTTTCACCTGTTCCACCATGCCTTATTCCTCTAAATCCTCCAGCATCAGCAAATATCTTTGCTGTCTCCATAGTTTTGTCTAGTCTAAAAAGGCATATTGTTACAAACATATAGTATATAGTATTTTCATTTTGTTTTTCTTGTGGTACTGGGGATTGAACCCAGAGGCATTCTACCTTCAAGATACACCCCCAGTCCTTTGTATTTTTTGGTTTTGAAACAGGGTTCACTAGGTTCTGAGAGTTTCACAAAGTTGTTGAGGCTGTCCTCCAACCTGTAATCTTCCTATCTTAGCCTCCCAAATAGCGGGATTATCAGCATGCACCATCAAACCCACCATTTTCATTCTTAAGTACTGCACTTAGTGGTATATATTTAGCTTTATTGGTGTCCTTTTTTGGTGTGATACCTCACTACACTTTTACTGCTGAATAGTATCCATTGTCTGAACTGAACACTGTTAGTTTATCCACTGAAAAACATGTTAGTGGCTTCCAGTTGAGGGGATTACTAATAAAGCTGCTATAAACATTCATAGGCAAGAGGATGCATTTTCTTTCTTTTCTTTTTTTTTTTTAGGATGCATTTTCAAATCAGTTGGGCCAATATCTAGGAGCATGATTACCTCATTAGAGGTTAAGACTGTTTAGCTTTGCAAAAGCCTGAAAACTGCCCTCCAAAATGGCAGTGTTTTTTTTATTTTGTTTTTTTTTTGCGGCACTGGGGATTGAACCCAGGTGCATTCTACCTCCACGCTACATCCCCGGCCCTAACTTTTATTATTTATTTTGAAACAGTGCAACGTCATCTTAATAGCTGGGCCTTGAGCAAGGACTGGGTCCCACTGGAATCCTGCAAGGCAGATTATTCCAAAAGAAGGAACGCGTGGCATTTCCCACTTTGGATTATTATATTCTGGAAATTTTGGGTGATTTGGGGTTTGCTTTTACATTAATTATAAAGGAAAATTTCTTAGAGACACAGGATGGCTGGACAGATTGTGATTCCTCAAAAAAGACAATGCCTCAGCTCACCTCAGCGATATTTATTAACCTTTTACAAACATCACGATTTGGACTTTGTAAGCTTGGCTACTAAATCAAAGAGACTTAGGTCTACTATTTTATCTATGGTAAAGAAAACATTAAGACAGATACTTTCTCTCTGAAACACCTCCCCCTTAACTCCACTACTCATTAACTAACTCTAGCTGCCTGAGGAAAAGATAAGAACACTGCTTACAGGAGCTAAGATCTAACCTTTAACACTGTTTTCGTATTAAAAGAATTTTTATATACATATACGTATTGTATTCTGTAACCTTTGCTGTTTTCTTAATCCCATCAAATACTGTGGGAAATAGCTTTTCTAGTTAAAGATGTACCCACTCAACCTCAGGAAAAAAAGTCTGTAGAAATTCCTGCCTCATTGTAAAAGATAGTATAAGAAAGGGTGACTGACATGAATTAAACAGATACATTTCAACACTGCATTGGGTGTGAGTGTATTCTCTCGACCTCGTCTTGATCCACACCTACCAAGGGACCCTTGACCCTGCTGTCTCGAGGGCTGGCCCCCGACAAAACAGAGTGTCGCTAAGTTGGGGAGGGCCTCACTAAGTAGCTGAGGCTGGCCGCGAACCTGGATCCTCCTGTCTCAGGCTCCCTAGTACTGGGATTGCAAGCATACACCACCATGCCCGGCTCTGCCTTTCATTCTTACAAGCCATTGTGCTCTGAGGCGTGTCTGCGTTGGAAGGGCCAGCCTGCTGGGGCTTTAGCAACTCTTATAGGTGTGCAGTGGTATCTTACTGATGTTTTAATTTGCAACTGCTGATGACAGATGTGGAGGGGCATCTTTTTTGTGTGTGTGTGTGGTACTGGGGATTGAACTCAGGGTCATTCTACCACCGAGCTATACCCCCAGCCCATTTTTTTTTCTTTCTTTATTTTGAAACCGTGTCTCACTAAGTTGTGGAGGGCCTCACTAGGTAGTTGAGGCTGGTGGAGAACCCTGATCCTCCGGTCTCAGCCTCCCAAATGCTGGGATTACAAGCGTGCGTCACCACTCCTGGCTGAGGGGCATCTTTTCGCATGCTTATTTATAATATTGAACTTGGACTTGTAATCCTAGCTTTTAAGACTTTTCATATAACATTTTTGTTTTTAATAAAATTGGGTTTGTGCATCATTTTCTTTTTTCTAATTTCATGAGTCTTTTTTTTTTTTTTTTTTTTTTTTTATACTGGGGATTGAACTCGGGGGCATTCTACCTCCGAGCTACACCCCCAGCCCTATTTTTTATTCTTTATTTTGAAACCGGGTCTCACTAAGTTGCGGAGTGCCTCACTAGGTAGCTGAGGCTGGCCGCGAACCCGGATCCTCCGGTCTCAGCCTCCCGAATGCTGGGATTACAAGCGTGCGCCACCACGCCCGGCTCATGAGTCTTTTAATATTCCATCCTTACCAATACTATTTACCAAACTGTGTGTGTGTGTGTGTATATGTGTGTGTGTGTATGTGTGTGTGTGTGTGTGTGTGTGTATGCGTATTTCAATGTAGGTTTTATATACTACCTTGAGGAAAATTTCTTATATTACTAATTTGGTTACATTGTTATCATTTCATCAACAATGTTGTTGCTATAAAATACGAGATGGGTAATTTCTGGATTGACTTATTATTTCTTTTCTGGCAATGTTCTTACTAGATTTAGGTATAAAGTCTAGACAGGCATGATAAAATAAAGCAAAAAAGAATTTATTATACTATCAGCAAGGTGAATTTTTTTACAATGTTAATTTTTTTTCCTTCCTTTAATACTTGAAGGAATTCATTTGGCCAGCCACCATTTTTTGTAAGCTTTTAAAGGAATATTGTTACATTATAGCATTAGTATAATTGATTTAGGCTTATTCATGTTTCCTTGAGTCAGTTTTGGAAAGTTTTTAGGAGTTTGTTCAATGTAAATTTTCAGATCCATTGACAAACTGTCATTTATAATATTCTCTATTTATCAAAATAATGTCATATTTGTAGTGAAATCGCCTTTTATACTCCTGGTATCTACAGTCTGTACCTTCATAGTTCTCTTCAAAATACGTACCAATTTCATTGTTAGTTTCAAAGAACCCGCTTGCTTATTAACTATAATATTAATTATAGGTCTTGAGTGTTTCTTTCCTATTGTGTTAGTTTCTACTCTTGTTTCCATTTTGTTCCTTCTATGAGAAAGTATTAATTTTCCAAATTTTTATTTTCAAATTCTTGGGATGAAACTTAGATCCTTGAATTGCTACCTTCCTTTCTTTCCTACTCTATGTAATTAGAGGTATGAATCCAGCCAAAGTTTGACTATATCTTACAAGTTTGTTTGTTTGTTTATTTGTTTGTTTTGTGATACTGGGCCATTCTACCTCCAAGTTACACCCCCAGACCTATTTTTTATTCTTTGTTTTGAAACAGGGTCTCACTAAGTTGTGGAGGGCCTCACTAAGCAGCTGAGGCTGGCTGCAAACCCGAATCCTCCAATCTCAACCTCCCAAGTATTAAGATTACAAGTGTGTGCCACCACACCTGCTCTATATCTTACAAGTTTAGACAATCAATTTTTGATTCACTTCAAACTATTGTCTAATTTCATTTGTGATCAACATTATTGATCCTTACATGATTTATAGGTGGATGTCATATATATATTTGGCACTACTGGGAATTGAACCCAGGGCTTCACTCATGCTAGGCAAACATACTACCGCTAAACTACAACCCCAGCCCAAAGTGCTTGTCTTAATTTCTAAATTCAATGAACAGATTTTTATCTCTCTGTAATTGCTTTCTAGGTTATTTCTAATACGGTCAAAATCCAAATCTAAATTATTTTAATTCTTTTTTATTTTTGCAGGGTCTCACTCAGTTGCAGAGGGCCTCACTAAGTAGCTGAGGCTGGTTGCGAACCTGGATACTCCCGTCTCAGCCTCTCAAGTACTGGGATGACAAGCATGTGCCACCATGCCCAGCTAATTATTCTAATTCTGGAAACTGTTTGAGATAATTTTACTGGTAAATGATACATAACTACATATCTAAAAAGACTGTGTTTCTTGCAATTGATTGGTACAGAGTGCTAGAATGCTATTAGATGAATTTATGAATTTGCCAAAGTTTAATAAGTAACTCAGCTGTTTTGAAACTGAGCTACATCCTTGTAATCACTGATTTGTTTCTTGGCTCATATTCCCAAGACTTATTGCTTTTTCAGAGGTCTCTAGATAACATCTAGACCACTTATCAGGCTCCGTCTTTCTTGGCCATCTTCAACCTGTTTACCTGGAATACTTAGAAACCTGCCAATGCTTTGCAAGAAAAAATGACAGAGAACAACTCACCGTGATGTCTTTCCCTTCTCTCAAGGGCCCAGGTTCTGGCTCCCAGGGTAACTCTTTGATACATTCACATTAGCTATTTTTATAATTCATCCATTTATTCTCTGCTCTCAGTAGGGGTTTGGGACTGCTACAAGCTAGCTCTTTATTACCAGAAGGAGAACTATTTTTTGTTTGTTTCTGACTTCTTGAATTGAACCCATAACTAATTTAATTCTCATACTGCTTGTTTTCATAAATAAAAAATATTAGGTTATTCCTTTCTAAATATCACATTAACCTAACCTTTTAAGTTTTTACTTTATGTGTTCAAAGTACATTTCATATCACCTTGTAATTTTCAATGTGATACTTTTCTTAATCCATGAGTAATTAGGAAGAGCATTTTAAAGCAGTTTTAAGACACATGTTCTTGATTATTTCCTTCAAAATATATTTGCTGGAGACTGGTTTTGAAGTGATTTCAATTGGTGTCAGGGAATATGCTGTCACAAAATAGCCCAAGTAGTGACGTCATTTCCTTCCCCCCACCCCCTGCCCAGGGAGCCTGTTAGAAACGTAAATTCTTCAGCTCTGTCCAAAATGTTCTGAGCAGAATCTCTAGAGATTGGTGCCAGGTATCTTATGATTCAATAAATTCATTAGGTGATTCTCATGCACAATAAAATTTGAGGAGTAATGGCTTAGATAGCATTGATTATTGGATTTGCTTAAAACTTCCTGACTTAATATACTATACACCTAGAAAAAACTAAGAAAAATTAAGACAATGGTAGGTAAAAATAAAGTTCAGTGAATCTGAAGTCAATGGACCTGCAATAGATACAGGCTTTTTAGGCTGGAAGGAAATGATAAAAACATGGAGCTGTGTGTTTAACAGATGGATTCAAGCTATTCAGAAATGCTAAATAAGAGTATAGGCATATAAAGTTGTTTTTTTTTTAATTTTTGACAATTGACTGTTTAAGGCTGAAATCATTGTACTACAAAATGTAAAGTATTACATATGTAGAAATAAAATATATGGGCAAATAGGACAAAATATAAACCATTATATGGAATTATATCATTATAGGTTTATTGCATTTATGAAGTGGGAACTGGGGAGTTGCAGGTGTAGAGGGAGATGTAGAAGTATGGACTGAGATAGTACCGTGTGCATGTATGTCCCTATCACCCTGAACTTAATTGTAATGTGTGATTACAGTGCACCAATAAAAATCTATTAAAGTCATATGCTCTTTAAATGGATTTTGATATATTTAGGATATATGTTGTTATCCCTAAATCATGATTTACAAAGTAAAATTGATAGAAGAATATGGCTGAACCTAGGGAAAAATACATTCAATTAGATCAAAAGAAGGCAAAAAAGGAGTAAAAGAAAACACCAAGACAGGAAAGACACCTGGAAATAAATATAAAGAAGACAGGGAAAAACCTAAATGTATCAAGAGATGCATTAAACATAAATTAACTAAACACTTTAATTAGGAGGCAGAGATTGTTAGATAAAAAGGAAGATAGGACTATATATAGTCTGTAAAAGAAGCATTTGCATATTGGTGTACACCTATAATCTCAGTACTTGGGAGGCTGAGACAGGAGGATCACAGGTTCTAGGCTTAGTGCATGATAACTTAGTAAGACCCTGCTTCAAAATTTAAAAAAAAAGAAGAAAAAATGGTGGGGGTATGGTTCAATGGTAGATCCTCCCTGGGTTCAATCCTCACTACCAACTACACACACACACACAATGTAAAATATGGATAATTTAAGCATAAAGATGTGGAAATATATGCAATCATCTGATAATCTCTGCCTTCTAATTAAAATACTTAGACATAATGATGCACACCTGTAATCCCAGTACCTGAGAGGTTGAGAAAGGAGGATCACAAGTTTGAGGCCAGCCATGCATGGTAACATGGTAACTTAGCAAGACCCTGTTTCAAAATTAAAAAAAAAATAGGGCTGTGAGTGTATCTCAGAGGTAGAATAAATACATATATTTAAGATGAAAGGTCAAGAGATAAAGAGGAGACTTGCTTAATAGATAAATTCTTCAGGAAGCCATCATAGTACAAATTAGTTATGTTAGGGTTCTCTAGAAAAACAGAAACAATCAGAAATATAGACACATCATATATACAATCCACATATAATCATATGATGCAATTCCTTGTGATAAAACTTCATATATCTCCATCTATTCACATGAGCGAATTCCTCATATATTCATTCTCTCTCTCTCTCTCTCTCTCTCTCTCTCTCTCTCTCTCTCTCTCTCTCATAAAGAATTAATTCATGTAATGATGAAGACTAACAAGTCCCAAGATCTTCAGGTAGCAAGCTAGAGACCCAAAAGAAAAGATGATTTAGAGTCTGAAACTGGAATAAAAGCTGATACTCCAGTTCAAGGTACAAAGAAGGCTCTCTCTTACTTACAGGAAAGTTAAACTTTTTGTTCTGTAGGCCTTCAACTGATTGGATGAGGCCTTTTCACATTGGGGAGGGAAATTTACTTTGCTCAATCAACCAACTCAAATATTAATCCAATCTACAAACACACCTGGAAAAATTTTTGGCCAAATATTTGGGTACCTCATGACCAAGTCATGTTGATGCTTACAATTAGCCAATAGAACTATGCATCTAAATAACAGAGGCTGGATCATTACAAAGCAAAATAAGATAATACTGAAGTTGAAACATATGTATTCACAATTGTAGTTGGAATTATGATAGTTAGAAAGTTTTATGATTGTGTTCTCAGTAATAGGTATAGTAAATTGAAAAACAATCTCAGCATAGCCATCCAGTGAATTTTTCACTTCTGATATTATACTTCCCAGTTCTAGATTATGTTCTACACTTTTACTTTTATGCTGTCTTCCACCTATTCATATGTTCTGCCTTTCCTTGAACATAATTTCAATAGTTATTTTAACCTTTTTGGTCTGTAGGCCTTCAACTGATTGGATGAGGCCTTTTCACATTGGGGAGGGAAATTTACTTTGCTCAGTCAACCAACTTAAATATTAATCCAATCCACAAACACCCTCAGAGACACACCTGGAAAAATTTTTGGCCAAATATTTGGGTACCCCATGACCAAGTCACATTGATGCATACAATTAGCCAATAGAACTATGCATCTAAATAACAGAGGTTGGATCATTACAAAGCAAAATAAGATAATACTGAAGTTGAAACATATGTATTCACAATCGTAGTTGGAATTTTTTTTATCATGATAGTTGGAAAGTTTTATGATTGTATTCTCAGTAATAGGTATACTAAATTGAAAAACAATCTCAGCATAGCCATCCAGTGAATTTTTCACTTCTGATATTATACTTCCCAGTTCTAGATTATGTTCTACACTTTTACTTTTGTGCTGTCTTCCACCTATTCATATGTTCTGCCTTTCCTTGAACATAATTTCAATATTTTAAAGTTCTTGTCTGCAAATTCATCATCTGAATTATCTCAGAGACCATTTCTATTGATTACTTTGTGTGTTGACAGAGCTCACGTTTTCCGGCTTCTTTGCATTTCTAGTATATTTTATTATGTGCTGGACCTTGTGGATATATAATCCAGATGTATAATCCATTTGGTTATGGCCCAACAATGGCATGTGGTGTATGAAAAAAATAAAATTTCATAAGGATTTGATGAACCCTCTCTAACAAAGATGCCCCAGAGACCAACTTCACACTAAGATCCATTTATCTTTTCACAAGAATAATGGCCCTAATGAATGCCATTATGACTAGCTATTCTGTTAGCACATGTTTTATGTTGTTGGAAGAATAAAGGCTGATAACATATAGATTCCCAAATGATTGTGATGATCAAGGGCTTTCCCTCTCAAATATCTCTTTTGGGAGCCGGGCGTGGTGGCGCACGCTTGTAATCCCAGCATTCGGGAGGCTGAGACCGGAGGATCCGGGTTCGCGGCCAGCCTCAGCTACCTAGTGAGGCACTCTGCAACTTAGTGAGACCCGGTTTCAAAATAAAGAATAAAAAATGGGGCTGGGGG
>PVLC010002290.1:42468-118325 GCA_004027655.1 Graphiurus murinus | reverse complement strand
CAAAGGGATCTTTATGCTGCTTTCTGGAGATATCTTTCTATATGGGGTTTCTTACTTTCAGGAATATACCCTGAAATACTCAGCCACTTCAGCCTCCCTGAATTCAAATCTCAATTTCTTCGACTCACTGAGGCCATTGGGCTCTAGTGTGTCTCCTGATCTCTATAGTCTGAAAATTGGCTCTAAGCAGTCAGCCAGAATGATTATGATTACATGGCTTGCCTTTTTTTTTTCCTTTGGAAAGGGTGAGAAATCACAGTCTTAAACTATTTTCTGTCTAAAGTCTGGCAATCATTTTTATACAGCTTTCTAATTGCTTATGGCATGAGGTCAAGTTAGGGCTTTTTCCATCACAGAAGGTAGAAAAAGTCTACATTTGGGTTTTTAACAATGCCAGCTAAGCATGTTTTGGAGACTCATGGCTAGTTAAGATTGCAGAGAAAAGCAACTTCAGAAGATAAAATTAATTAATTAATCTGAGCACGTAGGCCAGTATGGTTTGTCTTCATGTAAGACCAAACACTCATGTTAAATATAAGCAGTGTCTAGATTTTTAGTTCCTTTTGGAAGACTCTTTACCATCTTACTATATTTCTTTCTTCTATCATTCAGAGTTGTTATAGTTATAAGTGATTAAACCAGAGCATGTGTCTATTCTACTAATGTGCATATTTACTGTGGGAAAACATTTGTCATGTGTTTTTCTCACTAAATTAAAATGGGAGGAATTCAGAAAAGTAGGTGCCATGATGATGATGTGGCTTTCCACATTAAATAAGAACACTTCAGGGTATCTAATAGTTGAAATAATGATAGTATTTTTTTTAGCTGACTTACTGCCCTCTTGAGAATCCATTAATGTTAGCTGATATGAGATGTTTTTCATTCACTGAAACTATTCAGAGAATTTATATATTCTGTGAAAAAAATATTTTCTGACTCCCCACTTGGTGCAATAAAATTTGGTATTGAAAATAATAATAGAAATTATTTTACACAGAATGATTTTCCTATTTAACAAAACTTGTCTGAATGGGCTCTGAAGCATGTAGGGGTCCCAGACATTGCAAAATTCCTCTTAGCATGAATTCTGTTAACCAACACTCACATGCTGATACTATTTACTCAGTTCATTTAATCTAACTTGACACTGATTTTAAGATGTAAAAAAATGTAAACAATTTTCATTAGGATGTAAACAAATGTCTTCTTTCTATATAGACCATTTATTCTATTTCCTGAAAGAGCATTTTAAAAACTTACATATAGTGTAGGGGGCGTTACTGGGAATTGAATCTAGAAGCATTCTAACTCTGAGTTATATCCCCAGCCTGGTTTTATTTTATTTTATTTTATTTTTTGAAACAGGGTCTCATTAGGTTGCTGAAGCTATCTTCGAACCTGAAATCTTCCTTCCAGTCTCAGCCTCCCAAGCACTGGGATTACAGGCTGCATCACCATGCCTGGTCATGTAGTGTTTTTTTTTTTTTTTTTTTAAGTCACGTTTTTCTCTTATGAGTACCCAAAATGGAAAATATAGTAAAGTAAATTGGCTAAGGTATTATTAAACTTCTTCACATATGTCTGTATGGGAGTTGGAGTTCTCAAAGTCCCTTTTCAACTTAAAAAAAATCAATATTAGTGTTCATCCATGTAATATTCTATCAATAGCATTGATGATACAGCATTTCTTAAAGAGAGTGCTCAAATGTTGTCTCTGGGATTTTTTTTCCAAGCTGCTGACACAAATTCTTCAAATTTTCTGCTAAACCTCTCTTAAACTTACCAGAGAATGAGAACAGAGGTTTCCAGACAACAAGCAGAATTTACATTTTGTTGTAAAATGGGTTCCAAATGAGTTTCAATCATTCAGATATGCTGTTTAAAAAGAGCAAGTTCTTGTACATTCAGGCAATGACAACTATGTGGGGGTCCCTACTTAGATTTCAATTGTAAGACACAAGTGTTTTTAGATACATACTTATTTCAGAGATCTTAAAATGTGAAAAAAACTGTTAACTGAACTAAATATGGCATTAATTCTCATATTCATATTCTCTCTCTCTCCTTTATCTGCCCTTGGTTTCTTCTTTCTCTTCCCTTTCTCTAATGGTGTTCACAGATTAGGGGGAGGGGGAAGACACATAAATGGATAAATCCAATGTAGGTGATAAGAGCTTCCATAGAGGTAAGAGCTCAGTGCTGAGTGGGCATAGATGAAGGTTAACAAGTTACTGCACACTGTATGTGAGTAGCCCAACACAGGCAATAATTTATTCTCTCTCTCTGTCTCTCTTAGTACTGGGGATGGAATCCAGGGCATTCTACTTGGAGCTCTATCTCCAACCCTATTTTTTGAAACAGCATCTCACTAAGTTGCTGAAGATCTTGCTAAATTGCTGAGGCTGGCCTCAAGCTTGTGATTCTTCTATCTCAGCCTCTCAAGTACTGGGATTACAAGTGTGTGTCACCATGCCCAGCTCACCGGCAATAATTTAAGATGGGTTTTGAAAATGAATAGAGGCTTGGTCCAACCATACAAGTGGAAAAAGGGTAAGAGAGGCAGGGAGAACACCATATGTAAGAAATGCTAAATGTAAAGTACACACTTAAATAGGAATAAGTCTCATTTATTTACTATTCTTTAATGAACATAATTAACTGACCTCCCCACCAGACTAAGTAATATAGTCTTGAATGCATTAATAATGGAGACTACTTGATTTAGGTGTTTCATTCCTTTCATTTGAGACTTTAGATGATTAAAAATATGAGTGTGTCTCTGTGGACACACATGAATTCACCTCAGATTGGCCACTCTCTGTATATATTATGGCTAATATCCTAATCACAGAGAAATTCATGTTCTCTTTATGATCAGAATTTATACTTGAAAGTAAAAAGTCTTAACTAGCTATTTCCATTTTTATTTATTATTACACGAATCCTTGCAATACTGGTTACATGCTTTTCCTTTTTGCATACTCTGCAAAAAACCTGTGCTGCAGCAACCCAAGAATAGCTTCCCACTAGTATTTGGGAGTAAATAGACAAGATGGGAAGAGGGGAAAAGGTTTAAGATCCTTGCTCCACATTCACTTCCTGTGTCATATTATCAGATGTGCCTTTCTAGCTGCAGAAGCTGGGCTTTTACTTTGAGTAGTTTTATTTGTGTTTATGAGTATGTTATGATACCTAGCAGGCCTAGTAAGAAAATGGCATAATGCACAGTTTAAAGTAAACAAAGGAGAGGACACAGAAGTGAGACAGAAGAGTGTGGTTACAATGTGAGGCTAGAAAAACATCAAAGGACAGGTCATGAAGGAAACTATGTCTTGTATCCACCAACCTCTACTCTAAAAGTCCAAAGCAGTTTCAGGGCTGGAGATGTAGCTCAGTGGTACTTGCTTAGCACTTGGGAGACCCTGGGTTTGATCCCCAGCACCAAAAACTATTTTACTTTTTTTTTTTTTTTTAGTGCTGGGGATTGAACTCAGGGGCATTCTACCTTCGAGCTACACCCCCAGCCCTATTTTTTTATTCTTTATTTTGAAACCGAGTCTCACTAAGTTGCAGAGTGCCTCACTAGGTAGCTGAGGTTGGCCGCGAACCTGGATCCTCCGGTCTCAGCCTCCCGAATGCTGGGATTACAAGCGTGCGCCACCACGCCCGGCTTACCAAAAACTATTTTAAAAAATTCAAAGCAATATCTTAAAGCGAAATGAAAAAAAATTTGTGATTAACCAAAAGAAAATTGGAAAGGATAAGCAAAGAATCAAATAGGACAAACAGAAAACATATGATATAATGGCTGAAATAAATCTAATCTAATTAATAGCCATTTTAAATGTCAATGGCCTATACATTCCAAATAAAAGAATAATATTGTCAGAGTATTTGGGAGGCTGATATAGGAGGATCCCAGGTTCTAGGCCAGTATGCTAATTTAGCGAGACCCTATTTCAACATAAAATTTAAAAAGGTCTGGGGGTATAACTCAGTGGTAGAATGCCCCTAGATTTTATCCCCAGTGCTCCCAAAATAATAAATAAATTAATGGATAAATAAATAAAATAAGAATAACATTGTCAGAATAGATGAAAATGAAGATGCAAATATATTATGCTCTCTACAAAAGATATACTTTGTTATTATTTACGTATTTTTATTTTTAAAACACTTTTATTGGTGCATTGTAACCTCACATCATAATGAACTTCAGAATCATAGGGACAAGATAAGCACTTTTTTTTTTTTTTTTTTTTTTTTTTTTTTTTGCGGTACCGGGGGTTGAACTCAGGGGCATTCTACCTCCGAGCTACACCCCCAGCCCTATTTTTTATTCTTTATTTTGAAACCGAGTCTCACTAAGTTGCGGAGTGCCTCACTAGGTAGCTGAGGCTGGCCGCGAACCCGGATCCTCCGGTCTCAGCCTCCCAAATGCTGGGATTACAAGCGTGCGCCACCACGCCCGGCTAAGATAAGCACTTTAAATAAACAAACAGGTAGAAAATAAAAGGACAGGAAAATAGATCACCCACGTAACATAAATATTAGAAAAATATGTTTCAAAGCAGGAAGTGTCATGAAAGATAAAGAAGAATATTTTATAGTAATAAGAGATTCAATACATCAAGAAAACAGAATAGCCAGGTGTGGTGGCACACACCTGTAATCCTAGTACTTGGGAAGCTGAGACAGATGAATTGCAGGTTTGAAGTCAGCCTCAGCAACATAGCAAGACCCTGTTTCAAAACAAAAAGGAAAAAAGGGCTGGGAATATAGCTCGGAGGTAGATTGCCCCTGGGCTCAGTTCAATCTCCAGTGCCACAAATACTATACACACACACACACACACACACACACACACACACACACACACACACTCCACACATATATAAAGAATACAGAATAATTATAAATGTGCATTTACCTAGTAACAGAGCTTCAAAACAGGTAAGGCCAAAAAAAAAAAAAAAAAAGGCAGTAGTAAATGAATCTTCTATTCAAGCTGAAAATATAGTATTCCTTTTCTAGGAACAGAGAGGATAAGTAGACAAAAATAACCATGAGGATACAGAAAAATCTGGTTGGCTCTCTTAATCAACTTGATCTAGTTAATATTCTTAGAACATAACACCTGACAACTTTATAATATGTTTTTCTTTTCAAGGGCATATTTAAAGTTTCCCAAGAAAGATCATGGGCTGAGCCACACAAAAACTGATCAATACATTTTAAAATACTGACATATTGGAGTATATGCTCTGATCGCAAGTGAATTAAATGGAAACCAATATGAAAAGGTACATGTAGCATTTCTGGCAAGGCTAAGATGAAGTAAGCACTCTCCACTGCATCTATCCTCCTGAATACAACTATGAAACCTAGACAGAATGCCTGGAGCAGCTGCATTCTAACTGTGAAAAGTAGGTGGTAGCAGGTAGGTGGGGGGGGGGGGGAAGACATTGGAAATGTTGGAAACATTACCTGACCTATGGTGAGTTTACCATTTTCTCCATCTGTGTTTCCTGTCTGAATGGAACACAGCCTGAAACTCAGACATGGTCACCAGCAGTACCGGAGGGAGCTTCAGGAGAAGCCTGTAGATCTGCTAAGTATCCGAGAGAGTGTATAATTTCGTTTTTCTTTGTGGCTGAGCAAAACTACATTGTGTTTATATACCACATTTTATTTATTCGTTCATCTGTTGGACACTCAGGCTGGTTTTTCATAACTTGGCTATTGTGAATTGTGCTGCAATAAACACAGGTATGCCTATATCTCTGAAATATGCTGAATTTAATTCTTTTGGATAGGACTGGTATAGCTGGGTCATATGGTAGTTCTATTTTTAGCTTTTTGAGAAACTGCCATACAGATTTCCATAGTGACTGTACTAATTTATATTCCCATCAACTATGTAAAGGTGTTTCTTCTTTCTACCCTCCACATTCTGGCCAACATTTATTGATATTTGTGTTCTTGATGATTGCCGTTCTAACTGGAGGGAGATGGAATCTCAGTGTATTTTTTATTTGCCCTTCCTTCCTTCCTTCCTTCCTTCCTTCCTTCCTTCCTTCCTTCCTTCCTTCCTTCCTTTCTTCCTCCCTCCCTCCCTCCCTCCCTCCTTTCTTCTCTCTTTTTCTTTCTTTTGATATACAATTTGATTATTTGTTTCAGCTTGCTCTCAGCATTTGGGTTCCTCATCCTCACATTCTTGCTAATTTCATATCATTTTGATGAATATGTAAAATAGCATCATGTTTACAGTAAAATGTGCAAAAAGTACTCTCAGGGATGAGTCACTCTCTCCTGTTCTACTGTGTCCTTTCCTCTCATTTTCTCCTCATTCTCATCCCTTGTAGGTAACCAATTTTATTGCTTTCTCTTTTGTCCGTCCCTGTTTCTTTTTGTAAAGATAAGCAGAGGTTGCATTTTTCTTCATATTTTCTTTCCTTTCTTATTACAAACAGTAAATGGTCTTTTGTACTTTGCTTTTTTCATTTAAAAATCTCTACAGGAAATCAGTCTGTAACAGTTCATTGAAATTGGTCTCATTATTTTTTACAGCTGCACGGTACTCCGTTGTGTATATGTAGCAACATTTATTCATCCAAGACCTATGTTTTGATATTTAGGAAATTTCCAATATTTTGCAATTATGAATGATGCTGCAAAGAATAACCTTGTGGGTTTGTATTTTAATGTTGTTGGAGGTGTATCACCAGAGTAAATTCCTAGATGTGGGATTTATAGAAGAAAGAGTAAATGACTTGGCAGCATTGTTAGATATTACAGATTCCCTCCTTCGATGTTATATTCACCAGAAAGTATGAAAGGACATGTTTCCCAAATCCCTGCCAGGAACAGTATTTAAACTTTATATTTATTCCATGTGTTTTTCAAGAAAAAAGTCATATTTTAGAATTTGATACATCTTGGAAGAATTAAAAGCAAAATATCTTTCAGTTTCAAAATTCTGTGAGGAAAAACAAAATAATGCAAAGCAATATTCAAGAAAAAATCAAGAATATAAAATGTGAAAAAGAAGAATATTTGAGAAAAATGAAGTCACTAAAATAGTTTGATTATTCTCATTAATCAAATGCCAAATTTTAAAACAACAGGCTTTTAAAAAAATGAGATAAGTTCTTATAACTTTGGATCTCTACAGGATAAACATTTGAACAAAAATCTTTCCATAATCATAACATTTGCCTGCCAACAATATTCTATAACGGGAGATGAAAGATTTTTTAAAAAATATCTGTTCAAATTATGAGCATAGTTTTTTCTAGAAAGTTTCTTCTAAAAAAAATCACTGAAGAGTATTTTTCATTTATATTTTGTGTCATGTAAAACAGTTAATAAGATATTAAAAGTGCCACCTAAAAGTGAGCTTTTATTTAGTGTTACAAACATGGAGAATAAAGGCTTAGCAAGTAAGCAAGTGAAAAAATTGCTTAGGTTATAGTGTCAAATTTTAACTACTAAAATGTTAATGACAAAATTCTAATTCTAATAATTTTTAAATATAAAAGTTTAGGTATTCTTATATTCCAAATTTTATTTAACCTTAGCTTTGGAAGAATATTCATTTAAGTCAATATTGAAGATGAGACACTCAGCCAAAATGGCATTTACCTTTAATTCTAATTATTTTGTGAATTGAAAAAAAATTGAAGAATTGATCTACTATAGCAATTAATCAAAATCTTGAGTTCTACCAGTGAGTCCTTTGGGGCAGTATTAAGAACTTAAAAGGCCTGTGAGATAAGATAGGAAGAAAAGGTGGAAAGAAATGGGGCAGAGGGAAAATTGAGGCAGGAGAAAAGCCAGATAGACAGAGACTAGTAAAGGAGGAGGAAAAAGAAGAAACAATAAGCATCCAAGTGCCATGGCCCATGCCTATAATCCCAGCACTTGGGAGGCTAAGGCAGGAGAAACACAGGTTGAAGATCAGTCTCAGCAATTTGGCGAGACTCTCAGCAACCTAGTGAGACCCTGTTTCAAAATAAAAAATAAAAAGGGCTGGGGTGTATCTTGAAGGTAGAATGTCTTGGGTTTCATCCTCAGTACCCAAAATAAGAATAAAAATAAAATAAAAGTAAAAAGTGCTGGGGGTGTATCTTGGAGGTAGAATTCCCTTGGGTTCAATCCCCAGTAACAAATAAAAAATAAAATAAAATGAAAAAGAAGAGGAGGAGGAGGAACAAAAAGTGAACAAGAAAGACCAAAATTGTCTAGTAGGCAAGGGTCAGTTACTTTGTCAGTTTCCCAAGTACTGTAACTGGCTGTCCCACATAGGTTGTCCCTTTGTCTTTATTAGAGATTGTACCTAAAACCTCCCAGATAGGGAACATTTCTTTGTTTTTCAAAGGGCATACACACACACACACACACACACACACACACACACACACACACACACACCAGAACAAGTAAAAATCCTTTGACAATGTTTCTTTTAGCAACACTCCTAATAAATAATAATCATCATGAGATGATCCACCTTTAAATATGGACTAAAACAAAACCGTAGAACATCAGAGCTGGAAGGAGCCTCTTCTGCCATCCTGTCCCCTCCCTACTCCACCAGGACTTGCCCAAGGTCAGGCTGCTGCAAGAGGCAGAGTCAAGGCTAAACCTCAGGTCTTTGGATGTCCAGTCCAGTGCTTTTGCCAAGACACCTGATGCCTTTCATGCTTCTTTGGACTGAAGAAATAAAACTCCCTCTGTCAGAAAGAAAAGAGAGAGAGAGAAATCTCCCCTCAAGTGCATAATTTCTAAAAAGGATACTGCAGTAACTGGAATTATAGTTTCTTTTAAAGGATAAAGAAACTTCAACATTTTATTTACTGCACTTTTTAAAAGTTCCACAGTGAATGGAGAAGATTTTTGAAAACATCTGTTTACCAATTTCCTACTGGTAACAGAACCTCAGCAGCAATAACGAAATCACCTTCAGACTCTTCTCTGTGAAGCCATTAAGCCTAGAAACATGCTGTTTTTGGCAATACAGAAATCAAAGTGGTAGCTCAGCAGAGCAGATCTGTGTTAAAGAACAAAAATCCACAGGCTGCTTCAAATATCAACAAGGAACCCTGAAATTTTCTATCAATTTCTTTTCATGGCCTTGTGACATTTTCAACTTAAAACTATATTGCTTAACATCAAGGCACTTTGAGAGAGCTTCAGTTGGAAAAGGTAATTTTTGAGTGAGATTCAGCAGAAAAAGGTAATTTTTTTTCAGAGAGGTTCACTGGAAAAAGGTAATTTTCAGAACCAATTGCTGCATTCTTTTGCTGTTATTTTGTCTTTTTTTTCTAAGTAGCCCTAATGTCATTCATGGGCACTCTATGTCAATACATCCGTACTGGCTAAGTCGTTTGTGCAAAGTAAGTTTACAGAAACTGTAGCTTTAGGCTATGTTATTCCAGGGCTGTGAAGATCAAACAATGCAATTTCACTTGGAAGTTTCATCAATTTTGCATCAATGTTGATGCTCGAGCTGGAGGCCTGCATCCAGAATCATAATTTCAGCCACAGAAAAATTTTGTTTTTGATGGAGAATCTAATTTCATATGATGATCATTGTTCGGTAATACCGTGGCTCAGTAATGCAGCCCTGTAAACCTCCAGTGCTGACCCAGCAATGGAGGGACTTAATAGCTGATCTAGACTGCATCAATTCATACTGTTTTGAGATACTAAAGGAAAAATAACTAGTCTGAGAATGCGCGTCATTATATGTTATTTGTATAAGTGGATGAGCAAGTATCCTTGAAAGCTCAGACCTTTCATCTGTTCATTTGTGGAGAGCTCCAATCTTTAGAAAGGAAATTATGCAATTCAGCTCTAATGGTTTCAAATGAAGACTCTGAAATTATCAGGCTTCTTATATATTTCTCCTTTGATTATATCACCATACAGAAAATGAAAAAGAGAAAAAAAACTCTTTCAATGCAAGATGTGAAAGTTGAAGGACATACAAAGAGACATTCTAAAGTCTCCTCTTTGTAAAGTAAAACAGTGAGACTTAACAGCCTAGCATTTTAGTTTCTCCCTTAAATTATGTATTTTTTATTTCAAGTGAATATTAATGAATTTCCTTTCATTAACGTCTTTGTTTTGTAATTCAGCCTTTGTGTAAGAAATTGTGCCATACAGAAGTTCACATTCACTGGTTATATAAACACATAGTCAAGTCAGTTGAGGCAATTTCAGTTCTAAGTACTGAACACCACTGTTTTTTTTTTTTCTCTAAAGAGCTTTACTGACCACCTCCATGCCCCATGATGGCATTGTGGGCTGAGTGAAGTCAAATAATGAGAGCATTTCTACTTAAAATAGCTATCTTTTTGTCATAAGAAGGAAAAAAAAGGTATTTCATCCAAAATCTGACTATCAAATCTCTTTGGTACTTACACTCATTGAGAGAATAATTAAGCGAATCAGCTGTGAGGAGTTTGCTGCTTTTCATCTTCACAACAGATTTTTCTGTACCTATAGTTGATTCTAACCCGGTTAGCTGATTTTTAAGGCTGGAATTGATAACCAGTTGAATCAATAATAACTAACCGAACAGGCACCTCAACAAGATGTCAAACAATTCATCATTAGCCACTGAGGAAATGACTGCTGCCCACAGCATGTGCAGCACGCCCCCCTCCCAATCTACCCCATCCATTGCCAGTGATCTTACCTTTCTGACAAAGACAACTTCAGCCAACACATAAGTATTCTAGCAAATGGGAATTTTGTTTCATTCTGTTTTTGTCAGGGTCTAATCTGAAATTTTGTTAAGAGGAAACATCTCATGTTAAAGGTTCTTACCACGAAATGAGGTGGGCATATGAAAACAATTTGGAGGTGGCAGTGCATTACTTTGATTGTGGTGATGGTTTCATGGGGTCAAATTACCATGTCTAAACTCACCAACTGCATACATTGCACAGTCTTTTTGTATATCCATTATATGTTGAAAAGCTGATAAAATTTTTTATTTAAATAAAATTTAAGGGGGAGTTCAGGCCAAGAACCAATGAAAAAGTTATATGCCATTTAAAATTTGTTGATTACATTTCACTCACTACAAATGTGAATGACTTTTTTCAAGAATCTGCATTTCTAACCCATTAAACATGTTTCCCTCATTAATCTAATAGCCATTAACCCTAATAGCTGACTTAGCAGGTTTTTTTTTTTTCTTTTTGCAGTACTGGGGATTGAATCTAGGGGCATCCTACCTCCAAGCTACACCTCCAGCCCTATTTTTTATTCTTTATTTTGAAATAAGGTCTCTCTAAGTTGCAGAGGGCCTCACTAAGTAGCTGAGGCTGAAAGTGGACCTGCGATCCTCCTGCCTCAGCCTCCCAAGTACTGAGATTACAAGTGTGCACCACCACGCCTGGCTCCTTAGTGGGTTTTTATGTGTATGAACTCTCAGTTAGCCTGAGAATCTCCATCATAGTGGACGATGGGTAATCACAGAGTGAGATGATATGAAATGCTATGGAAGATGAAATGACATGAATTGGCAGAGATGTGTGCCAGACCTCAGACATTCACGTCTTTTGGGAAGACAAGGTTAAGACAAAGGTATGTAACTAACAGCATACAGTGGAAGGACTGGAGTTTGGGAATCACTTAGGCCAGTATTTGAGTCTCAGTTCTGCCACACACTGGCTATATGACCTTTGGCACATGATATCATCTCATGGCCTCATTGTACATGTTTTTAATCCAAATGGTCATAGCTTAAATGAGACAATTTATAGTGTCCAGCTCAGAGCCCTGCAAGATGGCAAATGATGGTACGTGTCTGTAAGGTGTGTGTCAAATGTCAAAACAGCAGAAGTGGCTTAAAATGGAAAGATGATCTGAATGGATGCTGCCCATAGGATATCAGAGTCAGCACCCTTTTTCTAATATTATTACATTCGGTGCAACTCTAGACTTATTATTCAATTACTATCTTATCAAAAGATGTGCTCTGATTCTGAGCTTTGGATACTACGGAGGGGAGGGCTGCTTCATTCTCAATAAATGGAGGCTGATCTGAAACAACACAGCAGAGCTGCAGATGTGACACATCTTTACATTTTCAACAGATAGAACATGCTTTGATGCATAGTAGGGATTCTGTAAATGCTGATTGAAATGAATGATGGGTTGTGATGGGATGGAGTGGGATTGTCAGATAAATTTTCCCAGAAACCATGGCGCCAGGCATCCTTACTGAAAGATAACCTAACCACATATTCCTTTTAATATGTCAGTAGCTGTTTCTACTCCATGTTGAATCATGTCTTGTAACTAAATATGCTGTTCTTATTAAGAAACTTGAGTACAGATAATTTTTCTGTTTCAATTTGTAGATTTTCAAATGCTTTATGATTAATTTTGTTGAAGCTATGCCTTTAAATCCATGTTCATTTTCAAATGGAAAAATTAAAGGAGCATTCATATTTCCCAAACCTGCAGGGTTCTAGTTCAGTGTTGGGAACTTTTCATATGAAATGCCTGGACTGACTTATCCACATAGTTGTAGATACCACAAGATTATATGTGTATTTATAAATGTATGCATATATACTCACATACATGTAAATAAACATAAATATATAAAACATATAAATATGCTGGGTGCAGTGGCCCATACCTGTCATCCCAATACTTGGGAAGCTGAGACAGGAGAATTGCAGATTCATGGACAGCCTCAGCAACTTGGCGAAACCCTGTTTCAAAATGAAATATAACATAGAACTGGGGGTGCCACTCAGAGATAGAACACCCCTGGGTTCAATTCCCAGTACCACAAAAAAGTATAAATGTATGAGTATATAAGTACAAATATAAATACAGAGGATCCCTTCTTCCTTATTTTCAAAGCTCTGTCATCCAGCCTATGGGTATTCTTACTGTTAAAACCCTAAATGAAATCTTTCCATGCTGACATTTTAGGTGAGTTTCTCATATTTTTACGCTCCAGACACAACCAACTCAGCTCCACTTTAACAGCCCAGCAAAGCTACAGTGTCACCGATCCTGACCAGGTGGCTCAAAGGCCATAGGGCCAGTTGACAAATACAAAAAATAAAAATAAAAATAAAAAATAAAAAGCTTCACTTCACTGACAAGAGCTCGTCATATTTTTGTAGAGAAACTATGCCTACAATTTGGCAGCCACGTACATACCTGAATCTCTGGATTTCTCCATTCCTTTGTTTTGGTAGGCAGAATGCCATTTTGTTTTTGTTTTTGCTTTGTAATTGAGATATGGAGAGTTTTCATTTTCTTCCAAAATGTACTGTGACTTATTAAACTTGGCTGCTATCCCAGGTTATTATTTGTAACAAGGTTCAAGTTCAGGAAGAGCAGAACTAGGGATAATTCAGTTAAAATAAAGGAAAAAGAAAAAGAAAGAAACAACAGCAACAATGCCTATTCTTTTCTCTTGGACTTGCACTTTGGGGCTATATGAGGTGTGAGGTTTTATCAATTACACCTGAGTTAGCAGGAAAAAGACTCTCTCCAACTATAGAATTCACCTCCTTCTTGCTTCTGCTATTCAGTTTAGAGCCACAGGGACCCCATCCATCAAAAGAACCTTTCCTGAAGAGGAGAATCTTGTTAAGGCTGGCTGTCAACTTGAGAAAACTAATCATGGTATTGAACAACAAAATGATTTTATACTGCTTCTCTCTTTCTCTTCTACTGAGCAGGCCATTAAGGAGAAAGGCCGACAGATGTTCAGCAACCACCGAAAAATAGAAAAGCTGCTTTAAATATCAAGTGTGCCTGTTAGATTCTGGAGTGAACAGATATGTATGTCTAGCATCCACACAGAATAGAACTCAGACTCGAGGCCAGAGTCAGACTCGGGTTTGGCAGCTGAGATCTGGACTTGTGGGCACTTCCGATGGCCAAAGGACTTAATGACTTCTTTATAATGATTTTTTTTCCCCCATGACCAGATTATGTCAAATGTGTGTGTTGCCACTGATCTGGGTGTGTATTAAGTCCTGTGCTAGCTCAACTTGGAGTCAGAAAGATCGATTAGTGTGTTTGAGTCTGCAGAAGAGACTGAAGGCATTTTACTTTCTGCTAGCTGTGCTCTTTTTATCTTCTCTTCAATGTAGCTTTCCTTTCCCCCTTCATGCTATGGTACTAGCTGAATGCTGATGACCTCACAGTACAACAACAGGCAAGTTGCATTTAATGGTAATCTGGTGGCAACAGCCACCTGGGTACCCACTGTCCCTGAACCAGGCCCCCCAGGACAAAAAGCTTTTATTCTCATTTATTCCTAAGCACAAAACCCTGGAAATAGTCATCCTTCAAGTTTCAGTGCCCATCCTGCTTCCCCAAAGCCTCCCTAAGGACTCCATGACATTCTCTGCCTCCCTAACTACTCTCTCTCCCTCTCTTCTCTCTGTCTCTGTCTCTCTCTGTCTCTGTCTCTCTCTCTCTTTCTGTCTCTCTCTCCTATCCATCCACCTATCCCCATATTCACCACTTAAGACTTTGTACTGCTTCCTTAATTGGTAATAAATGCTGGCCATGGCTTTCCTTATCTGTACACAATATGTAGATATATGTAGATTAATTAGACTATTGCTGGCAGGGTGGCCTAAAGGCAGATTTTGTTGGTAGAATGGTGTTTTAAACTTTTTTGAGGGGGCAGGATCACTTTAAGGGACATGCAGATTGCCAGCCTCAGTACCAAAGAATGTACACATATATCTACAAAAAGTATTTGCATATACTCTCAAAGGGTTCCTTGACTTCCCCCTGAGGGCCATCTAAGGAAATGTGATTAAGAGCCCTGCTGTAAAAGGACACTCTAGTGTGAGTCCTGAGTCTTGCTAGGGCTCTAAAGGAACAAGATAGAGGGCACCTACTGGCTTCTTTCACAGCAGGCAGAAAAACAGCCTGCTTAATTTTAAAATGTACATTTGCTGTGAGACTCTGAGGTTATGCACTTGTACCTGAACGTTTGTATCTACAAAGGTGTGAAGCAATAATATATAGTGGAAGCCAGGTGTAGTGGTGCAAGCTTGTAATTCCAATACTTGGGAGACTGAGACAGGAGGATCACAGGTTCACAGCCAGCCTCAGCAACTTAGTGAGGCCCTTTGCAACTTAGTGAGACCCTGTTTCAAAATAAAATGATAAAGTAAGGATTAGGATATAGAATGTCCCTGGGTTCAATCCTCACACTATACACATAAAAAAGTTGTGTGTGTGTGTGTGTAATGGGAGGAGAAAAACTGAGTATATACTAATTGGATCTGGATTTGAATCCAGATTCTGCCACTCATTTGTCTGTGTGTCTTTAACCAAGCCACTTAACATCTCTGGGCCTTAGGTGTTTTGTTTTTTAGTTAAGTTTTAAATTATTTTATAATTAAAATTTTTAATTGACAAGTAATAATTGTATTTGTTAATGAGAAGTGGATAGATAAAGAAGTCACTATCTAAGGGTACACAATTTCAGTTATATAAGAGAGTGATTTTTGGTGATTTGTGGCACAATGTGGTGACATAGTTAATAATAGTGTATTACATATATTTCAATGGGTAAAACAGAGGATTGTAAATGTTCTCAGCACAGAGAAATGATAAATATGTGAAGCGAAAGATACGCTAATTAGACTGATTTGATCATTCCACAATGGGCCTTAGTTTTCTGACTTATTGTCACCTAGCAATATGTCACTATCATTATCAACTACATTATGAAGTAAGACTACAATGCACCAATATGAAGTATAAAAATAAGTAAATTTATAATGGCCCTAGTAAAAATATGTAAATAAATGTGAAAATCCTTAGCTCTGTCCTATTCTCTTCTGGGCAAAAGAAAGAAAACCTTGGCCACAGTTCCTGAGCTGCTGTTCTGTGGTCTAGGCAGCCTTAAGAATGACACAATATGGAGTGAGCCAAGAAGGACAGTAATGCTGACAGGAGACCTGGTGGAAATAACAGTGGTGCCTTGAAGGTGTTGTGGGTTGGCTGGCGGAATCTGTTCCTGAGCTCATGTAGGACTCTCCCCGAGGGCTCCTAGAATGGCAAGGGAAGCCAAAGTTCTTCATCAGTCAGCAGAAGGAAAGGAGTCAAGGTGTGACTAGTATGGTAATACTGTAAGCACCAAAAGAGCAAAGAATTTACCTCTCTGTTTTATGCTGTATCTCAAATGCCTACAAGGGAGCCTGAGAAGTAATTTAAGCTTTAATAAAGGGATGGATGAATAGATGGATGAATGGATGGATGGATAGATGGATGGATGGGTGAATTTGCATATACAAGTAGTACAAGTTAAATACATAAATGAATGAATGGACAAATTTCCATATACAAGTTGTATAAGTTAAGTTTAGGAAATTTGAGCTGCATATATAAACACTGTTTAAAAGTTATATGGTTCATAGATTCAATATTGTTAAGATGTCAGTTCTCCCCAAATTGATCTATTGATACAACAGAATCCCAACCAAAAGTCTAGCAGGCTTTTTTTTTTTTTTTCAAAAAAGCTAATAGGCTGATTCTAAAGTATATATGGAAATATAAAGAACCTAGAAAAAAAAAAACCTAAAATGATGTTGAGGAAGAACATAAATGGAAGCCTTCCTGGTTTCAAGACTTATTATGGAGATATGTTAAAGATTAATATTTGCAAGAAGATAGATACATGGATTATTGGAATAGAGTAGAGAGTTTAGAAATAGACCAATATGTAGATGTTAAATTGATTTCTGAAAGGTGCCAAAGCAACACAATGGTAGAAAGGAAAGCCTTTCCAGCAAATGATGTTGGATAAAATGAAGGTCCTTGTGAGTAAAAAATTAGCATCAACTTTTCCTCACATGATACACAAATATTATCTCAAAATGGATCATAGACATAAATATAAAACCTAAAACAATAAAATATACAGAAGAAGATATGTGAGAACAATTTTGAAGCATTTAATGCAGGCAAGATATTTTTGTGCACAAAAAATGTACAATAGAAGAAAAAGTTGACAAAATGAATTAATCAAAATTTAAAACCTCTACTTTTTAGAAGATACCATTGAAAAGGCTAAAACAGCAAGTCATAGAGTAGGAGGCAATATCTGTAGCACATATATCAAAGATTTTATATCCACAGAATACAAAGAACTCTTACACTGGATTAAGAAGGCAAATAAAAATAAAAAATAGGCAAAACAGCCAATAATAACATTATAAAAACTTCCACATCATTAGTCAATAAAGAAATCCAAATTAAAATTACAATGAGACACCAATTCATGTTTAGTGGAATGAATAACATTAAAAAGATTGACCATACGAATGTTTATGAGCTGGAACTGTTTGTGTGAATACAAAATGGTGAGTGTTTTATAAATCTGTTTGGCAGTTTTTTTAAATTTTAAATACACATCTACTATATGATCCAGATGTTCCACCCCTAGTTAATTACCTGAAGAGAAATGAAAGCATACGTCCTAATAAAAAACTTGTACACAATCACATATTACGACTTTATCTGTAATAACCCAAACCTTAGAAACCCAAATGTCTATCAATAGGAGAATGGATTAACAAAGTGGGCTAATATATAGCATGGATTACTTCTTAGCAAAAAAAAAAAAAAAAAAAAAAAAAAAAGAAATGAATCATTGGTATATGGATGAATCTCAAAATCATGCAAGTGAAATAAAATAAGTTATTAAAAAGTACATATATAGAATTCTAGAAAATGCAATCTGATTTATAGTATCAGACAGCAGAGGACAGAGCTCTGAGGAGAGATGAGTTAAAAGGCGACTTCGGGAAATTCTGGGGAATGATGGAAATGTTTGTATACTTAATGTGGTGGTTAAATGAGTGTATGCAGGTCCAAATTCATTAACTTGTCCACTTTAAATAGATATGTAGTTTATCATACATCAATTATACTTCAATAAAGTTAAAAAAGAAGGAAAAATGATTATGTATGTACTCACATTTTAAAACTAAGAGATTGGAAAGAAATATACTAGAAATGTTAACAATCATTTCAGGGTTATGGGATTAACAGTAATTTTTATTTTACTTTTTCTGTGCACTTTTATGTAATTTTAAAAATTTCTAGAATGTACATGTATTAGTTTTCTGTGGCTGCTATAACACATCTCTACAGATTGGTTTGATGAAACAACTGAAATTTATTATCTCATGGCCCTAGAGGCCAGATGTTCTGAAATTAGTATCTGGTGCTGCCAGCATTCCTTGACTTTTAGTGGTACCACTCCAATTTTCAAGGCCAGCATCTTCGAATCTATTCCCTACTCTGTCTTCATATGATCTTCTTCTCTCTGTATGTAATAAACTTCACCCTCCTTACCACTTAAAAAGATATTCATGGCTGCATTTAGACCCCACTCAGATAATCCTGGATAATCCTTCCATCTCAAAATCCTTAATCACATCTACAAAGACCCTTTTCCCAGATTAGGTAACATTTATAGGTTCTAGGTATTAGCACCTATTTTGGAGGGACATTATTCAGTTTACCACAGCCTATATACATTGTACTTCTAATATTTTGTGTTTTATTTTCTTTATGTTCAATTCTTTAAATATCTTGAATTTGCATAAATAATAAATAAGTATACATTCATCATTAAAAATTCAGACAACCTAAAACTTTACAAGATAAAAATCAAAGTCTACTGTGCTAATAGCTAACACTGTATGAAAGCAGACTTCCTTTACAGATAATGAATTCAGGAAAATTCAAGTTCAAACACTGTTCCTGTGAGGCCACACAGGAGCATAATCTATTTTACAGTAAGGATTGTCAATAATTTAGTGTGCATCCTTCTAGAGCCTTTACTGTAAATTTTCATAAGGTGTATTTCTAATATACATTTACACACCATGTGGGGTGTGTGTGTGTATGTGTGTCTGTGCATGTGTGTGTGTATATGTGTAGTTCAAACTTTTATAAGTGGGAATTATACTACTCCATTTCGTTCTGCAATTTGTTGTTTTTTCTTAGCCATGTTCTGCATCCAGGGGCCTGAAATGATTCTGAGTCCCCAGTATCCAATGGGAGGCGTATGATGATGGCTCCATCCACAGGGAAGTGGTTGGGAGATGAATGATAGACTTGAAGAAGCTTTGCACTGGAGACAAGGATGATGCTGTAGTGACAAGCATGGGCTGATGACTAATGACTAAGTGGAGTAATGGAAATGCAGGCAGCATGGACTATACCTGATACCAAGGAATAGATACTCCCAGTTGAAGCTTTGATATCTTGTAAGTGTCCTGCTGCTCCTGATCTCCTAGGAAAACACAGGAGAAGTACTGGAATAGCTTGAGATTTTTTCCCCACACCCTATTAGATGAGGGCCCAAAATAAATTTCATCAAAGTACTTAAAAAATATGATGCTTCTCACAAGCATGAGTGTATGAACTGAGGTAGATTTTACCTCCTGTTTCATAAGTAAAAGTGTCTTATTTGATAAACTGGTTTATTTATTTGCATATGCATTGCTATTTAGGTAAGTGATATGTATCTTGCATGTGGGTGGCTTTATTTAAATTTAAAGCTGATGGTTTTATTGCTTCTACTTTATATAGTAGAGTTTCTCCTGCTGGCAGTCAGCTTGGATATTGAATTATTTTTCAAATGACTTTAACTGAGTAATTCTCAGGTGACCCAAACTAATTTCTGGGCTTTGTAAATTTCAGACTTAATTTTCAACCTCTCTTGTTTGGGTAGGTCCTGGAAAGCTGACATGCATTTGTTAAATTCTGAATTATAAAAGACAGGCAACCATCTGGAACTGGAAAAAGTGTGGGGTTTCAGAAGAGCCCTTCATGTTTTGAAGCACCATTCACATGCTCTCAGATTTGCTTTGTGTGATAGAGGACAAAGCTGGCGACAGCCATCTTGGGTCTCCTCCAGCACTGGGCACTTGAGATGACACTATTTATAAATGGGATGTGTGGCTTCAAAGGAATGCCAAGTCTGAGGAAAGTAAATCATGTATAATATGTTAAGAGTTTCCCCACCATGAAAGTAAAATATTTTGAAGTCTTGAACTGAGATTTAAGTTGTTAAAAATAAAGCTGGTGTCACTTTTAGGAGGAAAGATTTATTTGGTTCAGGGTTTCAGAGGTTCAATCTATGGTCAGCTAACTCTAAGGCAGAAACATGACAGTAGCTGGGAGTAGGAGAGGAAAGTTGCTCAGCTCACGGCAGCCAGGAAGTAGAGAGAGATGAGAAGTGGTCAGGGATAGATATAGTTCTTAAGGCCACTCCCCAGTGACCTACCTTTGAACCTTGCTGCATTAGGGACCTTATTTTCAACACATGAGATTTGGGGGGGCATTTTAGATCCTAATAGCTGGATTTATTAGAGACCATGTTTGCAAGTGCAGGGAGTCTACAGTGCCTTTATACAATATACTGAGAAACCATCTCTTCTCTGTCCTTGCAAACATCCCATCCATCTTTAATAGTGTCTGTGTGCCTCACATCATAACACAACAGTATGAGCACAATATCCAAAGAGCAAGTGTCAAGTGGGCATCAGCAAAGCAAGGTATAAACAGAGAGGATAAGATGGGACAGGGGTTGGGGGTGGGGAGAAAAATAATATAGCTTTGAGTTTACCAGATCGGGCTTATCTGAAAAAGCATCGCAGTCTCTCGTTTTAAAATGATAAACACATAGAGCTGAAAGGGCCCCTGAGAAGTCATCTGATCCATCCCCCAACCCCCAGGGAGGTTTTATCTAAACCATTTTTACCAAGAGGTATCTGTCGTGTTCTTAAAATTCTGTGGGGAAGTGGATATGACAGCCTCTCTAGTATCCCATTAGAATGCTTTATAACCACAAGTGCCAGGAAGCCCCTCCTCGTACATATATATTCTTTCCTTCTCTAGCTAAAACCCATTGTTTCCTGCTCTATCCTCAGTAGAGAAATGTTCATACATCTGGTTACAGCTTCTGAATAATAATCTGTCCTAGATTTAAAGAGACATTAAATGACCCATTTTTTTCTCTTCTTGAGACTAAATAATCCCAGGGGCTTCCTCCTTTCTGCATTTGCCCATCTTCCATGTCCCACTGAAGTTTTTGATGTCTCACACTGGGCTTCTTTACTGGCAGGAGTTTTGGCTTGTGGGGGTTTCCAGCGCCAAGATCCTTTTCCTAGTATGATTCTACATGGTTGGCTTTCCAACACTGTACTTTGCAGTGAGAATATATCATTGGATCCTGTGGAAATGTAACAGGGTATTTCCTACCCCAATTTCCTACTTAATTCAAGGGTTCCTGTTACAGCTGGCAAAAACCAGATAAGTATCATGAGAGAATAGGAAACTTCGTTTGCTCACAAGGTGGGAGGGGAAGTCTGATGTCTTGACCCCAGTCCAAATGTCCCTTAGATGGTCACTTCAAACCCCACCATCACATTGGGCTTCTTGCTAAGTTCAGGCCTAAAGACTAAAAATCAAGACCTGATTCTTCTCTTACTCTGAAAGGCTAGATGGCTCAGCTCTGGTAGAATCTGAGAATTATTCCCATAGGCACTAGACAGGCCCATGACATTTCTGAAGGAAGACTGGGAGGATTAGCAACAACAGGTAGTGGAATACTGCCCTTAACCTTCTTTCTAGCAAAATAAAACCATCACCCAGAATCCCTGTCTTTCAAAAGTCCTGTTCTTCCAGGCGTGGTGGCGCACGCTTGTAATCTCAGTGTTCGAGAGGCTGAGACCAGAGGATCCAGGTTCGTGGCCAGCCTCAGCCACCTAGTAAGGCACTCCGCAACTTAGTGAGACTCTGTTTCAAAATAAAGAATAAAAAATAGGGCTGGGGGTATAGCTTGGAGGTAGAATGCCCCTGAGTTCAATCCCCAGTACCACAAAAAAAAAAAGTCCTGTTCTATGAAAATTTGGGAAGTTTAGAAATCTCCTCTTAGTTCTCCATTCAAAATGTGATAATAACAATGAGTTAAAATGGGGACGTGGGGATTGCTTTAGATACATTATAGAAAGCTGTTTTGAGGAGTTAACTAAATGTCAGTGACTTAAACTCCAACTGCATTAGGAGCCAATATGCCTCTTTATTACAGTAAAAAAAATTATGTAATCATTTCTATTACCAGGTAGCTAAAAGTATAATGTATGTGACCATATTTTATAAAATGTAAAGGGAATCAACAATGAGCAAACAATCCTATTTTTTAAAATGGACCAGACCTTAATATACCTCACCAAAAAAGATGTATAAATAGCAAATAAGCATGGGAAAAGATGCTCCACATCATAGATCATCAGGAAAATGCAAATTAGAACACCAGTGAGATAGCTCTACATACCTATTAAAATGTCCAAGGTCCTGAACACTGACACCACCAAATCCTGGTAAGATTGTGGAGTCACAGGAACCCGCTTAGTCATTGCTGGTTGGAATACAAAGTGTACAGCCATGTTGAAGATAGTTTGGTGGTTTTTGATAAAGCCAACCATACTCTTCCTATACCATCCAGTTGTCACTCCCTAGTCTTTACTCAAAGGAGTTGAAAACTCACGTCTAAACAAAAAAACTGCACATGGATGTTTATAGCAGGTTTATTCACAATTGCCAAAACTTGGAAGCAAACAAGATGTCCCTCCGTAGGTGAATGAATAAATAACTTATGGTACATCCAAATAATAGAATATTATTCAGTGTTAAGAAGAAATTAGTTTTCCTCCATGAAAAGATGTGGAGGAATCTTAAATGAACATTATTAAATAAAAGAAGCCTTTCTGAAAAGGCTTCATACTGTATGATTGCAACTATATGACATTCTGGAAAAGGAAAAACTATGGAGACAATAAGATGATCAGAGGTTGAAGGTAGGGAAGAAAGAATGGGTGGAGCATAGAGGATTTTTAAGGCAATGAAACTACTCTATGGTACTATAGTGGTGGATCCATGCTATTATAAATTTTCCCAAGCCTACAGAATGGGCCACACTTAGAGTGAATCCTAATGTTAACTGTGGACTTTGCATAATAATTATGTGTCAATGTAGGTTCATCAGTTATAACAAATGTACCATTCTGGTGAAGTTTGTTGACAATGAGGGAGGCTATGTATGTGTGGAGGTGGGAGATATATGGCAAGTCTCTACTTGCAGTGAACCTAAAAATGTTCTAAAAAGTAAAGTTTATTAAACTGTTTTTTTTTAAAGGGTAACACAAATATTCTTTCCTGATGTGACTGTTAAAGTATTATGGCCTGCCTAAAAAAATTGTTTTATATGGATAGTGCATGTGAACTGCATTTGCTGTTAACATTTATGTTCATAATTATACTGCAGTTTTATTTAGACCCAAATGGGTAGAAGCAAAATATGGCAGCTTTCTCACAGATCCTAGCAGCTGATGGGCAGAGGTTAATTTGTCTGTACATGGACACATTAGCTTGTCACATCTGCTATTAATTGCAAATAGATATATTAGTCTAATTAAACATTGCAAGGAACTGACCTAAATTGTTCCGTGCCTGTTGCCGTATCGACTCCACGATCAGCACACTTCGGGCTGCATGTTTATCCTGCTATGCTGATATGAAGTAGCAGTCTCAACTCTACAGCTAGTAATGGTTCTTGCAGTCATTACTGCTGGTATGTTAACTATGCTGAAATGGAAAAATAAAACTCATGTGACATAATCATGTGAATTTGCTGAGGAACTACCTACCCTCATTGCCTTGACCAAGAGCAATTTGCAAATGCTTATTTTCTGTGGCAGCTGTCTAAGTGGGTTGTAGCCATTCTAATTTTGGAGCTCATTATTAGGACAAACAGTTGTGGTACATCAATAGCCCATCAGAATTAATTAAATGGAGAACAGCAACTGAGTGTTCATCAGACAACGCACAAGCAATTGGGGCAGAGGCTGTACCTCCCTCTTAGACTTGAGACTGGTTAATTTTGTGACTTGCATTTGAGACATGTTGAGGGATGACCAGACAAGAAATGTTTCTATGTGGCAAGTATATAATGATCAGAAACCCAGTAATTGGGTGCAATTTGGGTATTAACCTTCATTGTACATTTCTTTCCTTAATTTTTACCCGTATTATACCCCTCATTACATCTGTATTGGCAGATATTTTTCTGGTATTAGAATGTCTCTCCCAGTAATCAGAATCCCATCCCCACTTTGTGTCTACAGTGTGTCTAGTAGCTGGATAATCAGTAAATATTGGCTGCATGAGAAAAATTGAAGATACTGGTTTTATCTGAGGTAAGACGGAAGTAATGTATTTACATTTAAAAGTTTTAGTAAGGATGCCAAAGAGGTTTTCCACTATATTAAAGCAAACTTTCAAAAAAAGTGGGAAAGATAACTCTAGGGCTTAAACCCAAATAAATTAGCAAAGCCGTATTTTTAAATGGCATAAGCAAGTTTTCATCCATCCTTGCAGCAAATGTTGATAGTGAGGGTACATTCCATGGCCTACCAAGTCCAGTGCCCCTATGGAAAGTAACTTTCCTGAACCTGAGAAAATGCCTAGTAAGAACAGCTTTTGCCATAAGGGCTAAAGAACTTTGCACGCAGAGAACAATCAAATTCTTGGTTTCCTTTCTCCTTTCTGTTATTATTCAGAGCAGTATCTTGGGCACTTGGAAATAAATGTGCTTTGCATGCTTCCCATAACAGACTGAACAGTGGATCTGCTGAAAGATTGATGCACTTGGCATTGTATCCTGGAGTCTGAGAAGCTGCAATGTTGCTTTGGGAACCGTCCCACTGGCTTCCCTTTGATTCTGAACTTGGCTGTCCTCTTGGCAGCACTGGGTCACCCCTGCCCTACTCTGAGCTTACTGGCATCGCTCTTCATGATTCAGGCAATGGACTTTCACCTTGATCTTGGTAGAGGGTTGAGATCTAGGATTGTAAATTCAGGAATGGAAACAGAGATCTCTTTAAGATCTATTTGTTATCATTCCCCCTTTTGTCTCCCAGCTACAACTGTAGAATCAGAAAGAGCCTTTTGTTGAATACGTGCATGGTTTCCTCTTTGGTGGTGGTGGAGAAATCACTCACTTTTCATTCAACAAACACAAAGAAGGCTGGCATACAGATGAATTAGAAATGATCCTCATTCTTGAGGAGCTCATACTATATGGAGAAGTTGAGAAAGCATACTAACTAATGAATGATACAGGGAAAGAATATATATAAAGTACCAAGGAAGCATGGAGGAGGGGATCATTACTATCTCTAGGGTAGGAGGAATCTGTAAGTCAGATGTAACAGAAGGAGATATATAGGCAGGGTACTGAAGAAATTCACTAGCTTTTAATCAGGAATACTTGAGGAATCAAGGGATATTAGCATCAAAATGCATTTATCAATTCAATCATCCAATAAATATTTATTGATGCCTACTGTATGCTTGACACTGTTCTAGCAATGGAGATAACACAGTGAAGAGAAAGACAAAGTCTCTTTCTGTGGACCTTAAATTTTAGTTGGGGATGCAGACAACTATCAAACAAATGCCTGGAATGTCAAGCAATGACAAATATTATGAAGAAGAATTAAAAGAATGGTCCAAGGGTAAAGAGCGACGATGAGAGGAGTAGCAAACTGTGCTATTTTATGTGGGGTAGACAGGGAGCCTGACCAGGATGAACTGAGGTATGATGAGTCATGTGGCTATCTAGAAAAGGTCATTCCAGGTGGGAGCAAATACTCCATCCAATTTATCCAACTTTTCAACATTAGGAAGAATTAAAGAGTTGTGTTTGTGTGTGTGTGTGTGTGTGTGTGTATGTGTGTGTGTGTGTGTGTGTGTGTGTGTGTGTGTGTGTGAGAGAGAGAGAGAGAGAGAGAGAGAGAGAGAGAGAGAGAGAGAGAGAGAGAGCTCCATAAGGTAGATACTTCGGTATCCCCCCCCCCCTTTATGGATGAGGAAAATAACTTGTCAAGACCTATTGGGAGGATTCCCCAGAGCAATAGAGGACCAGGGAAATGTCTCCAGGTCTCCATAGCCACTGGGGTTCAACTTTTTTTGTGCAATTGGTACCAATTTGATGTCAGTTGGTGATTTTGTGAGCTCTGGGACTCTGGGCTAGGCCTGAATTTCTTCCTAAAGTAGTGATTTCTAAACTTGATTGAACACATTTGCTCCCAATTTTTAAAATTGCATACTTAAAAATACTGATACCAAGATCCCATCTCTAGAGATTCTGGACAAATAGGTCTGGGGAGAAACTTGGGCATCTAGTGCCCCCTGATAAAATCTCTCCCAGATTTGAGAAGGCGGTGATTAGTTACACGTTCCTTAACAAAGATAACTATCCAGTCCCTGCCTGAATATTGCCACTTGTAGAAATCCCACTTCTTCATGAATTGCTCAGTTAAAGGAAACCGAGGGAACAGTTTCTCACACTTTCATTTGCCTAAAACTCACTTGGGGCTCTTGTTAAAATTTAGATCCTTTTGAGGTTTGAAGATGCTCCATGTCTAACAGGCCAGCTGCCGATCCTTGGACTACACTCTGAGTAGCAAGGTTCTATGCTTCATTGTCAACAATGGGTCTGGCATATGAGCACTGAGGAACAGTCCAAATTCTTTGGCATATGGGCAGTGAGGAACAGCCCAAAATCCAGTGTGAAAGGATGGAGGAGGGACAGTTTACCTCACCTCTGCTAACTACCATCCTCAGATGTTCCTCAAAGCCCAGACCTCTGTCACTGAGGGACTGGGAAGATAGAGCAGCCCTGAAAGCAACATGGTCAATAGTGAAGGGAATATGGACCCCATGGTCATAGGCACCCCTCAATCATGCTCTACCTTTCTCTCTAGCCAATAAATGTATCTTCCTGTTTTGAACTGAGTAAAATCTCACTCATATCTTCCTGCCTGCTTCCTGCATGGACCCCTGCACTGGTCCATTCACTCTCGGTACCCCTCATCATGACTATATCCCCTTTACTGTTAGCTGCTTTGTGTGTATGAAGTCATTCTAATTTCTCCAATGAGATCACAAGCTCTGAGAGGCTTGGACACCCACCGGAGGCTAAATTCATAGTAAGGATCATAGAATCTTGATGCTAGAAAAGACATGAAACTCAACTTCCTTTAGTCCATGACTATGTCTACATGGCTGTGTCTTTAGTGCCCAGAATAGTGTCTGCCACTTCTTGGGTGCTAAATGACATTTTAAGGGCAAATGAATGAACAAATGGTTTTGGAATAACCACTTTTTATTGTAAAGAGGGAATGATTACACTTTACCATGCAGGATTTGAGCAAGGCAAGGACTATTCCTGTGGTTTGCCTGGGTTCCTAGGCAACAGCTGGGACAAAGCACACCTCTTTCCCCCTGCAGGATACCTGAGAGCTTTGACTTTTCCCCTTGGTCTAATGAAGAACAAAGCAGGTGCGACATTGAGCAAATTAGCAATACTTTTTTCATCCCTACCTGGGAAGTTGTGGAGCTACCTTTCAATTATAACAGTGTCTTCTCTGTGGCAAAAAAGACCAGGAACACAATATTAACAAAGGCCAAGATGATCTGCCTTCAACTAATACCAATTAACACTTTCCAAGTGACAAGACTAGCAATGAAGCAGTGGTTTTCACCTTCTAAGGAATAGATACGTGAAGGTTTCATTTTGTATATCTGGAAAAAGACAGTCCAACTAAATGCTGCATGTGCTAGGCCTCTGCAGAAGGATCCTTGTTTAGGAACCCAAATCACATGTTTCAGATCACTCCAAGGAATACATAAAATGTGAAAAGGAAGAAAAAAAAACTAGAACCTTGCCTTTGAAAGAGAGAGTGAAATGTTCTTACAGAAATATTTATTAAAACGAGAGTTAAAGTCTTTTCACTGACTTCTTTGTTGTAGCAATTTCCCCCAAAGAGTCCTACTGTTTTCTAGTCAATATTCTTACATCCTGTGTTTTGTGGGGTCTGGGACACTGCCTAGACATTAAGTAGAGATAGCTGGCCTACTAACCCTCCCTGGATGGGCAGCTTTTTTATTGCTGAGGGTCTATAGGGAATTGCCATGTTTCTTTCTGACTCTGTTATTTTTCATTGTGATTTTTCAATCTGAGTATGGATGGAAAAATATTGTATTAAGACCCCATTAAGTGAAACTTTCCAGGAACTTGTTTCCAAATGATCACCTCAGTGAATATTAATGTAGGCAAGTGATCAAAACAGCATAACCAGAATGGTAATTGAACAGTCAGGAGTGGACACGATAAGCTATAAGGATTCATAGGACTCCTAGGATATTTTAAGCAATGTGTGAGGCACTGTGAAGGCATAGATTTGTGGTATTTGTGGCCACATAGCATCCATTTCTTCTTCTCAAGATCCAGATTTCTCTAAAGTTGCATATATTAATTAAATGAAATTTAATCAAAGTCTCAATTTATTAAGTTGGACATATGAGAGAAAAATATGTAGCCAGGCGTGGTGGCGCACACTTGTAATCCCAGCATTTGGGAGGCTGAGACCGGAGGATCTGGGTTCGAGGCCAGCCTCAGCTATCTAGTGAGGCACTCCACAACTTAGTGAGACCCTGTTTCAAAATAAAGAATAAAAAATAGGGCTGGGGGTATAGCTTGGAGGTATAATGTCCCTGAGTTCAATCCCCAGTACTGAAAAAAAAATATATATATATATATATATATGACATTTGTCTATCTGCATCTGGCTTATTTTACTTAACATAATGATCTCTGGTTCTATCTATTTTCCCTGTGAATGACATAATTTCATTCATCTTTATGGTCAAATAATACTGCATTGTATATAGTCTGCATTGTATATAGTATAGTTTAGATATAAGTCTTTTACCAGGTGAATAGGTGGAAAAGATTTTTCCCCCCTCTGTAAAATGCCTCTTCACTCTATTGGTATTTTCCTTTGCTATGCAGAAGCTTTTGAATTTGATGTAATTCTATTTGCTAATTCTTGCTGTTATTTCCTAAGCTATTGGAGTCCCTGTGTGTACACACACACACACACACACACACACACACACACACACACACTACAATTTCTTTATTCATCCATCCACTGATGCACATCTAGGCTGACTTCATAACTTGGCTATTGTGAATAGTGCTTAAATAAACATAGAATGCAAACATCTCTACTATATATTGACTTTGATTTTGGGGGTATATATTCCTGGGAGTGGTATATCTGGATAATATGATAGTTCTACTTTTAGTTTTTTGAAGAACCTCCATGCTGTTTTACACAATGCCTGTACTAATTTACCCTCCTACCAACAGTGTGTAAGCATTCTATTTCCCCACATTCTCATTAGCATTTGTTATTGTTTTGTTTGTTTTCTTGAAAAGAGTTGTTCTTACTATGATGAGATGGAATCTCAGTTGATTCGCATATTGGTGATGGCTACAGATGTTGCTTTTTCTTTTCATATAACTATTGGCTATTTGTACTTTTTATTTTTGAAAAGTGTCTATTCAGTTCATTAGGCCATTTATGAACTAAATTACTTGTTCTTTTGATGTTAATTGTTTTTAGTCTTTTATATAGTCTAGATATAAATCTTTTACCAGGTGAATAGGTGGAAAAGATTTTTTCCCCCTCTGTAAAATGCCTCTTCACTCTATTGGTATTTTCCTTTGCTATGCAGAAGCTTTTTTTTTTTTTTTTTTATTGCGGTATTGGGGATTGAACTCAGGGGCATGCTATACCCACAGCCCTATTTTTTATTCTTTATTTTGAAACAGGGTCTCACTAAGTTGCGGAGGGCCTTACTAGGTAGCTGAGGCTGGCCACGAACCCGGATCCTCCAGTCTCAGCCTCCCAAATGCTGAGTTTACAAGCATGCACCACCATGCCCGGTTCTATGCAGAAGCTTTTGAATTTGATGTAATTCTGTTTGTTAATTCTTGCTGTTACTTCCTAAGCTATTGGAGTCCTGTTAAGAAAACTGTTGCCTATACCAAGATCTTCAAGTGTTTACCTTAAGTTTTCCTCTAGTGGTTTCAAAGTTTCAGGTTTTACATTAAGATTTTTGTTTCATTTTAATTCTATTTTTATATAAAGTGAAAGACAGGGATCTAGTTTCAACCTTCTACAGGAGGATACCCTGTTTTTCCAGCACTGTTTGTTGAAGAGAATGTCTTTTCTCCAATAGTTTTTTTCTCTTTTGTTGAGAATCAGATGACTATAGATGTCTGGGTTCATTCCTGGGTCTTCTATTATATTCCATTAACCAATGTGACTATTATTATGCCAATAATTATGCTGTTTTTGTAATACTGACTCCATAGTATATTTTGAAATTGAGTATTGGGATGCCTCCATCATTATTCTTTTTGGTTAGGATTGCTTTGGCTATTCAGGATATTTTATGCTTCCTTATGAATTTTAGGATTATTTTAGTTCTAAGAAAAATGTCATTGGCATTTTTATGGCTATTGTATTGAAATTATTGCCCACTTTCAGTAGCATGGCTAATTTATAATATTTAATAATATTAATTCTCCCAATCCATGAACATGGGATGTCTTTCCATCATCTAGTGTCCTCAGTTTCTTTTGTTAGTGTTTTTTTTTTTTTTTTTAACATTGTAGAGGTCTTTTGCATCCTTGGCTAGATGTGATCCTACATATATTTATTTTCCTTGTGGTTTTTTTTCCTCATGTATCTCATATATGTAACTGAAGAAGTCATTAACCTAGAAATACAAACAGATCCAGAAAGAACAAGCCCCAATCAAAGCTTGCTGTCTTCAGCCAAAGGACAAAGAAGAGGAGGCTAGCAAGACAGAAAATGTTCAGATAATAATTACAGTATTAGTCAGGGTTCTCCAGAGAAATAGAACTCAGTATATATATATGTGTGTGTGTGTGTGTGTGTGTGTGTGTGTGTGTGTGTGTGTGTATACATTTTTTTAAGGCATTGACTTATTTGAGTCTGACAAATCTCATGATCAGTTGGCAAGCTAGAGGACCAAAAGAGCTGATGATGTAGTTTCAGTCCTAAGGCCAAATAAGCTTGAGACCCAGGAAGACTTAATGTTTTAGTTCAAATATGAGGCAGAAAAACAAACAAAAAAAACTACGTCCCAATTTGAAGGTAGTCAAGCAAGTGGACTTTAACTTACAGGAAGGCCAAACTTTCTGTTCTTTTTAGACTTACAACTGATTAGATGAGCCCACCCATATTGGGAGGATGAACTGCATTATAAAGGCTAATAATTTAAATGCAACACACCCAGAATAATGTTTGACCAAATATCTGGGCACCACATGGTCTAGTCAAGTTGATAAATTCACCACTACAGTTGATCTACTCCAGCCAAACACCACAAAAAAACTATGGCTGCATATCAGCTAAATTAAGTTGGGAGCCTAGATTTCCAGCCTTCCCAGTCTATAAGGAGCATCTCATGCCCTTCCTACCAGGGAAGCATCAGAAGAGGTCCATTGCAGGTAAGAATTTTCTCCATTCCACTGCCTAGTGATAATGAGGCCATCTTGGTTCTCCCATGATGTCAGTAGAGGCTGTGAATGGAGCATAAAGAAGCCACTATTACACTTCTAACCACATTAGTATGAGCATAGGTTAGTGGGGAGCTAAAAGTCCTATGCCTGCTCAGCACTAGTGAGGAGCCCCTTGAGTGTGAGTAAAGACCAAATGGAGAACTTCGACTTTTCCCCACCTAAGAGTAGAAAGGTAGTGCCCTCACCTTCCATTCCCCACCTAAGATGTATTAGACGAAGCAGCTAATAAAAGAAAGTATAAATAAGATCCACAATCTCATAGGATAATAATCAAAATGTCCAGTATTCCATGGAAAAGTACTTCTCATATCAAGAACCAAGAATATTTAAATTTCAATAAAAATACCAATATTACAAAGCTGTTGAATTGTCAATAAAGATTGTAAAGCAGCCATTATCAAATTCTCTGATAAACATACTTGAAAAGAACAAAAATATAAAATATAAGCAAAGAAATAGAAGAAAGAAGGAAGGATAAAATGAAAATTTTAAAAATAAAAAACACAGTAATTGAAAAAAATTCAAAGGATAGTCTCAACCTAAGAATGAGGGCGATAGACAGATGAATCAGTAAAAATAAATACAGAACAAGGGAACCACAATGTAAACAACTGTGAGAAAAAAAAAACTTCAGAAATTAATAGACCCACAGGAGTATAAGAAATGTAATATTTATGTCATCAAAATTTTAAAAGAAGAGAGGAAAGAGGATGATAATGAAATAATATTAAAGAACTAATGACTTAAAATGTCCCAAATTTGATAAAAGACAAAAACCTACAGATTAAAGAAGCTAAATAAATTCCAAGGGAGATAAACCCAAAGAAATTCATGCCAAGACACATCATAGTTAAGCCTCTGAAAACTCAAGACAAAAAAAGAGATCTTACCTACATAGAAGAAATAATTAGAATGACAGCAGATTTCTCATAAAAAATCATGGAGGCCAGAAAAAAGAAAAACAACATTTTTTCAAGAGTTTAAATAAAAACACTCAACTCAACCCAGCATTTTGTATCCAGCAAAAATATCCTTCAGAAATGAAGTGAAATTCAGGACATTCTTAAATTAGGAAATCCAGGAAAATTCTCACCAGCAGATCCACCCCAACAGAATAGTTAGAAGTAGTTCTGTGAATAGAAAAGACATACTTTAAATAGTGCTTAGAACATTGGAAGACAGTAAAACAAAATGAGTAAAAATACAGGTAAATATGTTTTCCTTTTCCTCTTGAGTTTACTATATTATACTTAACTGTTACTGCAAAGATTAACAGTTAATGCAAAGACTATGAGATGAGGTTCTAAATGAATAAAGAATGTCTCAGTCAGTTTGGCCTGATATGGCAATATACCAGAGCTCATAAATGAGAAAATTTTATTTCCCACAGTTCCAGAAGCTCGAAGGTGGTTACAGATTTGGTGTCTGGTGAGGACCAACACTCTGGTTTATAGATGACACCTTCTAGTTAAGTCTTCATATGGTGGAAGAGATAGATGAGCATTCTGGCCCTTCTTTTATAAGAACACTAATTCCATTCATAAAACCTTCACCCTCATGATCTAACCACTTCCCAAAGGCTCTACCTCCCAATAGTGTCACATTGGTGATTAAGTTTTAATGAATGAATTTGTGAGGAATACAAATATCCAGTCCATAGAAAAGAGGAAATATGTAAAGCAATTATATTATAAATGGGATCAAGTAAAGAAATGTAAAAAGAGGCTAAGTTGTCTACACTTCAATTGAACTGGTAAAATGTCAACCTCAGTAGTCTGTGATGTTTTATAATGTCATACCTAAACTACTTAAAATAAAGCTATACAAAGAGATATATTCAGAAACACTGTTACAAATAAAAATAGAGTTTAAAAAATGTTCAAGTATCCCACAAGAAGGCAGAAAAAAGAAAACAGAAACAAACAAAAAACAGAAAACAAAACAATAAATGGAAAATAAGTCCTAACATATCAAGAATTCTATTAAACAGTATAAATGAAAAGACAGAGGTTGGCAGAGTAAATTTGAAAACATTATCTAAATATACGCTACCTACAGCAAACTCATTTAAATTATAACAAAATAGGTAGTTTCAAAGTTTACTATGCAACTTTCATTAATAAAATGAAAAGATGTGAAAGAAATTTCCAGAGTTAGTGACATTATATGATGATAAAAGGATCAGTTCATTAGTGAGACAAAGAATCAAGAATCTTAAATATGTATGGAGAGAGAGAGAGAGGTGTGAAGCAAGACCAATAACTAAATAACTATATGGATAAATAGATAAATCCACAATTATATTGGAAATTTTCAACACTATCTTCATCAACAGTGATATAGAAGAATTTAACACTATCAAATGTTGAAACCTAATCACCATTTACAGAATATCCTAAAACAGAAGAATACACATTTGAAATGAGCAGCTGTTTCTGTCACACACTCCCACCATGATGTATTGCCTGGCCACAGACCCCAAAGCAACAGGGCTAAGTGACCATGAACATGAACTGGAACCTCTGACATTGTCACAATAACCATTTTCTCTTTATAAGCTGATTATTCCAGGTATTTGTTACAGTAATGAAAAACTGACTAAGACATTGTGTATATACATACAACACTAGGGATCCTTATAGGTATGGAAATGTTGTATATCTCGATTGTAACAATGCCAATGACCTGAGAGTAATAGTTTACCCTTTGGGGGAATCATGGGATATTCTCTATTATTTCTTACACCTATAAGTGAATCTACATTTATCTCAAAAAAGGTAACTTTAGAAAAAGAATACATGTAATATCAAATGCCTGGGAATAGCCAATAAAAAAAAAGTGATGTTTTACTAAAGACTAAATCATAGTATAGACACACTATAATTACTATAATATAGTATTGGCATAAAAGGTCAATAGAATAGAATAGAGGGCCAAGAAATACATCCCAATGACTGTGGAAAGTAATATTTCAAAATCACAGGAAAAAGAATAATGTGCTGAATAAATAATGCCAAAACTTATTTCCATCCAAGAAACACAAATTTTGCTTTTACCTCTTATCACATGTAAAAATAAATCCTCAAAGCAATAGAAATTTAAATATAAGTTATTAAGCTATATAAATTTTGGAAGAAAAATTGGGAGAAAATGAGGACAAGTGTGAAACAGGAACCTAGAAGCTTTAAAGGGAAAGCACAAAACTATGCAAAAACTACATTTTAAAACTTGGCTCAAAATAATATAAAAAGTCAAAAGATAAATTGAAAGTTGAAAAAAACCACTTGGAGTATTAAAAAAACAGAAAATATTTAATATTGCTAGTATTAAAAGAATGCCCTTTACCCTTTGTATTTTGTGTTCATCAATGTATATTAGTTTTTTTGGTTTTTGGGGTTTTTTTTTTACTTTTTTTCCCCCCAATTTCCCAATTTGGTAAGCAGGATCTGTGTTTCATCAGTTTGCGTTTCTTTGATGATCAAGAAACTCTGTGTGTGTGTGTGTGTGTGTGTGTGTGTGTGTGTGTGTGTGTGTGTGTGTGTGTGTTTCTGGTGATTGAGCCAGGAACATTATACCTCTGAGTTTATACACCATTAAGTTGCAGAGGACCTCACTAAGTTACTGAGGCTGGCCACAAACCTGCAATCCTCCTGTCTCAGCCTCCCAAGTACCCGGATTACAAATGTATACCACAACGCTCAACTGAGACTTTCTATTTATTGGTTATTTGAATTTTCCCTTCAGTGAATTGTGCCTTTGTCCATTTTTAAAATCATGCTGTTTTTAGCATGGTATTGGCACAAAAGCAGACACATAGACCAATGGAACAGAATAGAAGATTCAGAAACAAATCCACATTCTTACAGTTAATTGATTTTTGACGAAGCAACCAAAAACATACACTGGAAAAAAGATAGTCTTCAACAATTGATGTTGGCAAAACTGGTTATACATATGTAGAAAAATTGAAATAAATCCCACCTTCTCACTCTGCACAAGGGTGAATTCAAGATGGATCGAAGACCTGGAAATTAAATCAGAAACTTTGCAGTTACTTGAAGAGGGCATAGGACCAACACTCCAACATATAGGTGCTGGAAAAACTTCCTGAACAAGACCCAAAAGGCCAAAAGAAAGTAAAACAAGGATTAATATGTGGGATTGCATTAAATTGAAGAGATTCTGTGCATCAAAGGAAATGATCAAGAACCTCAAGAGAGAGCCAATGGAATGGGAGATCTTTGCCAGCTATTCCTCCTATAGAGGACTAATATATAGAATGTACAAAGAACTCAAGAAACTCACTACCCAAAAAAGAAATAATCCAATCAAAATGGGCAAGTGAACTAAATAGATACTTCACAAAAGAAGAAATATAAATGGCCAATAAATATATGAAAAAATGTTCAACATCATTAGCAGAGTGATGCAAATCAAAACGACCCTAAGATTTTACCTAACCACAGTTAGAATGGCAATCATTAAAAACATAAACAAAAATAAATTCTGGGGAGGATGTAAAGGAGCAGGAACTCTGATACACTGTTGGTGGATTGCAAATTAGTGTAACCAGTTTAGAAAACAGTATGTAGGATCCTCGGAAAAATGAGAATGAATCTATCACATGACCCAGCTATATCACTCTTGGGTATCTACCCAAAAGATTTGAAATCCGACTACCATAGTAATGCATGCATATCTATGTTTATAGCTGAATAATTCATAATTGCCAAACTATGGAACTAACTAAGATGTCCATCAACTCATGAATGGATTGCAAAATTATGGGATATATACGCAATGGAATTCTACTCAGCCATAAAGAAGAACAATATTATGTCATTTGCAGGGAAATGGATGGAACTGGAGAATATTATGGTAAGTGAGATTAGTCAGTCACAAAAAGTGAAAGGTTGGACATTCTAATATGCAGAAGCTAGGGAAAAACTGGAACACAACAGCGACTCTAGACAAAGGAGGAAAAACCTTATTGGAGTGAAGGAGGGAACCTAACTGAGGGAGATAGGAGAGGGTAGGAAGATGTGAAGAGGGAAATACTTCAATGGACATGATGTACATACACAAACTTATCAAAGCCAATCATTATGTTGAATGCAATAGGGTGAGGAGAGAGAGGGAATGAAGTTGGAACTGGGGGAGGGCTCAACAAGTGCTGTGTGCATGAATACCTCTATCGCCCTGAACTTCATCAAGATGTATGATTACAATGCACTAATAAAAAAAAATAGAAAATAAAATAGAATAATATACCCATAAAAATAAAATTGTGCTGTTAAAAAAAACTTTTAATTATAGGAAGTAACATTAGCATCATACATTACTGGTGAAATCAAACTAAAACAGTCTTAGAGCCCTACAATCTGCCACTATCTATAATAATTTTAAAATGCACACACACACACACACACACACACACACACACACACACACACACATATATATATATAGCCAGGGGTGATGGCGCATGCTTGTAATCCCAGCATTTGGGAGGCTGAGACCGGAGGATCTGGGTTCGAGGCCAGCCTCAGCTACCTAGTGAGGCACTCCGCAACTTAGTGAGACCCTGTTTCAAAATAAAGAATAAAAAATAGGGCTGGGGGTATAGCTCGGAGGTAGGATGCCCCTGAGTTCAGTCCCCAGTACCGCAAAAAAATAATAATAATAAAAAATAAAATGCACATATACTTTAATATCAGTCCACTTTGGGAAGAATTTTATCATTAGAAACATACTAATGTGAAAAAGAACATTACAACATTATTTATAATTACAATATTGGAAATACTCAGAATGTTCATTAGTAGATTGGTTGAAAGAATTGTGGTACATTTACACCCTTATGCAGTTATTGAAAAGTAATGTATTAACACTGATTGGCTCATAAGGCTTTCCTTATTAAATACAGAGAAGTGAATATTATATCATCTAATTTTTGTAATATAAATGACCACAAAACTTAGTATATGTACTTATATATTCATCTGTAACTTATGATCAGGGAAAGAAAGGTGGAAGGCTATATTACAAAATGTTAGCGTTGTTTCCTAGGCCAGAGGTGGTGTGAGGGACAAGGTAAAGAGAAAGAGATATGAGTAAAGAGACTGAAAATAAAATAAAAGTCATTCAGGATTACTAAAGGTGTGCATAATAAAAACCTATTTATATAAAGTATATGTACAATATGTATATATATATATATGCCTACAGACATATGAGAAAGTTCAGTTGCATAAATATTAATAATGACTGTCTCCAGGTTGTGGGACTTGAGTGACTTTATTTATTTTATACTTTCTTCCTCATTATTTTATAAATGGCTTAACTTTCTAATGTTCAGAATGCCTGATTTATATATTCAATAAAAACCATTGGCTAAATTTTTAACCTGGGGGGATCAATAATTTTTGCATGTATTTTACTGTCATTGATGAAGTTTGCCTGGAAGATACTAGGACAGAGAAGCCTGCACTTTGAAGGAGGAAGGCCAGCAGGTGGGTAGAGGGAGAGGTAAAGGGCTTGACCTCCTGGAGGTCGGGCAGCTGAGCAGCCTCACCCTGAGGTGGTTTTGCAAAGCCTTGGACAGGGGTTGGGAGATTGAGGATGATAATAATGAAGGAAATGGGTCCCAGCTCAATCACAGTGCTTTGGGAAAGAGAAGCTTGGATAGGGGTGGTGGAGGAGCATGGTTGCAGACAGGTGTGTGAACAAGAGGCTGTGCTGAGACAAGCATCTATGTGGGGACAGTAAAAAGGGGGTCAATTCTGGAAATCTTCCTAAGATAAAAAGCATAGGATTTGCCAATACGGTCAGGAATGGCTGCAAGACTTTGGGCTGGAACATGTAGAAGAATGGAATCACATTTCCTGGGATGGATGACCAGGGGAGAAAAAGCAGGTTTGGTGGGAAACAATAGTCTGTTTTAGACATGTTGCAGTCAAGAAGAGTATTGGGTTTGCTCCACATTCTCCACTTGCATCTTTAGAGCCTCTCACTTTGCTCTGGGCCCTGGAAACTGACCACCACACAGTATCACCCAAGCCTCCTTGCCCTCTAGCGTCTGCCAGGGCAATGGGAGAGGGAGATTGGTGAGCAGGGAGGAGTGGCTGGGGAATCTACAGGCTCCCAGTCCCCTTCTCACTATGGTGCAGCTTATCAGTGGCCACAGCTGCTATCAGATAGACGGCCTCGCTCCAGTTGCTCCAGCTCATGTCAGGTCCTCGCAGCAGCGCCTTCTCTTTCCTCTTTGTCAACATTTGCTACGGCTGATGCAACAAATTACTCCAGATCCAGTGGCTTAAATAGCAGAAATGTATTTTCTTATAGTTCTGAAGACTGGATGTTGGAGAGCAAAGCTTCAGCATGGCTGGTGTCTTCTCACAGCAATGTGGGCAGGCTCAGCTACAGGCCTCTCTTTCCTACTCACAGATGGCTACCTTTAAAAAAAATTATTATTGTATTGTAATTATGCATGATAGTGAGATTCAAAGTGATAAATTCATAACAACTTTTGGTGCATTTCTTTCCACAAAAATGCACCAATGCCCCATCTCCCTCCCCATACACGTTAGTGAGATTGGTGGTGATATCTTCATATATGAACACAGCATTATTTGATCTGTTTCCTTCCTCCAGCCTCCTTTCCTTCTCCCCTTCTCCCACCTCCAGTCCTCTCCCATTATTCTACTGGTCTCTCTCCTAATTTTCATGAAGTTTCTTTTTCTCTGCCTTAACATCCTTTTTCCTTCATTCATGTTTGAGTCCAAACTTCCTTTTGTAAGAATACCAGGCATGTTTGTTTAGATCCCACCCTAAAGACCTCATTTTACCCAATCACCTCTGTAAAGTTTTTATTTCCAATAAGGTCACAGTCTGAGGTGATGGGGGATAGAACCTCAATATGAGTTTTGGGGGAGGAAGACAGAATTCAGCTGCAATATTCCTTAAACCTGGAGGTTATAGTGACTCTTTGCTCTCCTGGTTCTGCGAACATTTCATCATCTTGTTGGCTCCCCTACCCCCGCCCACTCCTCTGTAAAAAATCCCTCATGCAACTCTCTTCAGCTCTACGTGGGTTAATGTCTTTTACCTGCAGGAATCCTGACTTGGTATAATGTTGATGTGACAATACAAAGCAGATGCTTAGATATTTGGAGCCAGAATTCAGAGGAAAGCACTAGACCAAGGCTTCAAGCCTGTTCAGGTGGTCAGTCATTCTGTGGCACCATTTGCTGAATCTATAGTGAAAGGATGGGTAAAGGATATTGAGGAGATGCTATACTTGTCATAGTGTCATATCAGCCTGGAAGGGAATGAATTTTAGGAGGCTAAGAAACTGAACAATGGAAAGATAATAGAGGTAGAATATATGGATCAATTTAAAGATTTTTTGTAATCAATAGAAGGTCTTTCAATAGAAGTTGCACTAGAACCAAGCAAATTATCCTTCTTGTACATGATAACTATGTGTTTAAAGGGAGAAGGGGAAGGAGGAGGTGGGGGAAGGGACAGCCTGAAGATGTACAAAGGAGTGACAGAGCAGTGACTCTGGACTCAGGCACGTGACATTCATGAAGCAATGCAACTAGGGTGCAGGAAGGAGAGGTGGACTTGGATCAGGGACTGGAGGGGATGAATAAGAGCACATGAGGCCACAGAGCCAAGTGGAAGTGGAGAGGATTTTGTTTTCTAACCTCTTTTATTTTACCCTACAGTGAGTTGAAATCACTGTTGCAAAAAAAAGTTTTACATTTGCATTCATGATTTGCTGATTTCCTATGTTCATTTCAGAAAATTCTAAGTAACAAATGTTTTACTTTTATGCGTAGAATCTTCCGAGGATTGTTGTGCATCTATCATGCAAAATATGCTATCAGTGACTCGCCACACATGAACATTAGCACAGCTCTTATTCTTTATGTCACAATAAATGTTGAAAACATCCCCTAGCTGCTTGTAGATGCCATTACAGTTCTTCTCTTATTCGTTAAGATGTACACACATTTGTGGCCATTTTAAATATAGATGAACAGGGACTTTTGGTTTACCATATATAATAATTTGGAAAAGTGATCTGAAAAAAGATTTTCAAGCTAAAGTGCCCTTTAATTTAGTTTCCACAATGGAACTGTTGGGACATATTACATTAGTAATTCAAGAGAAATAATTTGTGATGAAATTGATGTACTAAATATACAGGGCTTTAAAATTATTTTCATCATAGAAAGAACCTTGAAGACCCTTTGGACTAATCCATCTCATTTTACAGATGAAAACACCAAGGTCCAAAGACCTAAGTGACCTACCTAAACCCACAAGGAGTTAGTAGATGAAGATCCAGTGTTCCTTATTCCATGGCCAGGGCTTTGGGTTGAGGACTGCACAGCCTCATCCTGAATCAAAAGATACGTCAGGTAAATGAGGATAAAGAAAAGTAGAACAGAGGAAGAGGGTTGGGGGAGGAAAGCAAAAAGGAGGGTTGAGGAAGGAGTTCAAATAATAACGTGATATCCATTGTGTCAATCAGCATTCTCACAGCTGGACCAAATAAGCCTGACCACACACAATGTAGAAGAAGGAAGATTAATTTGCTTAGTTTTTATTTTTGTTTGTTTTGTTTAGACATCTGCAGAGCTCAGCGTATGGTGGTGGAAGCAGAGAGCTGGAGAGCACCTGGATTTTGCTCCTCACATCACAGAGGCCAGAAGCAGAGAGAGGGAGCAGGGTGAGGAGAGGACCATATATAATCCCCAAGGTCACACACCCCAGGAACCCGTCCTTAGCAACCAAGCCCCACTTCCAACGCTGCTACCTTTTTTCTGTGAGAGCTAGGCAGACAATCTAAATCCAAACCATTATATGCGCATATGAAGGTATCACTACCAATCTCAATAACAGATATGTGGAGAGTCAAGGGGTGAGTGGGGTGGGATGCAGAGCTAAATACACCAAGTGATGAGTGCGTGCATGTTTGTATCACTTTGAATCTCTCTATAATGTATAAATTCAATGCACCAGCAAAAGAATAAGTTTACATTTAAAGAGTATTTGATTTTATACTAGGTTTAGCCTACCATGATAAAACAATTAGAAATGAAAGGAAAGGAAGAGAAAGAGAATGAAGGAAGGGAGGGGGAGAGGGATGGAGGAAGGGAAGGAGGGAGAGGGAAGGAAGGAAGGAAGGAAGGAAGGAAGGAAGGAAGGAAGGAAGGAAGGAAGGAAGGAAGGAGTACTCAATGGGATAACTTTGAAATTAGAGTAAAGCTCAGGAGGATGTAGTCCTGATACCCAAAGCTGGGGCGTGGCCACATGAGTGATTCTGTCTGCAGACACAGATGACTTCCTGTTCTCACCTGGGGCCAGGACATTTCAGAGAACTGCCCTGCAGACTCAGGAAGGGCAAGGTATGCTAAGAATACAGTGGCACCTGTCTTCTGGAATTCTTACCTGGAGTCGGTGCTCTGAAAATGTTTAGTGATGGTTGTTTTGGATTTTGTCATTAAGGATATTTTTTCTTGATGAGAGGGAAAAAGAAAACCCTAATGGTATTTCTTTCTGAATTTATATTAAAAATGTGTTGTCATTCATATCCACCTCTTCACATAGTCTTCTGTAGTATATTTTATTTCTTGAGCCTCTGCTTTGTCATTGTTTATAATTTCATTTTTTTTTTCAGTTGGGAGAAAAAGAGCCTAGATCTTAATGCTAGGAAGAATATGTCGAGTCCTCACTTTAGCAGTGTGTAGCTCATACACTTAAAGTATAGTTACCTTACAACATACCTTTCTGCTCATCAAATGAAGAAGGAGAAATTTCCCAGGAATAGAGCCATTGTCTCTGGTTGAGACCAAAGCTCTGAACTAAGAAGAAACCATTTGTTTATTCAACAACTCAACACATATTTATTGAACACCTCCTGTCTGTCAGGTACTATGCAAAGGGTTGTATCTGGAAACCAATCCCTTTGACCAATCTGGAATACAGGTTGGTGGAAGAATCATGGTCCATAGATGGTTCATCTGCTGTACAAGGCCAAACTAGCATAGATCAAAGACAGATACCAGAACAGACATCAAATGATCAGTGCTCTTCCACTCAATACGTTTCTCTAAGATCCTTCTTGCCAGATTCTTGGGAAAATATCAGTAACCTGGAGCTCTCTTTAATGACCTCATTATCCTCCCGATAAATATTGTGCAATGCACACATTAACTACCTTTCCTTCAGGATTTTTATCTGAGTTTTGATGACTTAGAAAGAATGGTTTTGCAATGATGCTGAAAAAGGATCTTTTTTTTTTTTTTTTTTTTTTTTTTTTACTCTAATAGGTTCTATTTACTATCTGCCAACACAGGGATAATTTCTTTATACATTTCATTGCAAAGGTGAGATTATTTTCCATTATACAGATGAGGAAATTTGAGAAATTAAATAATGTGTCCAGAGTATTACAGGTTCTTTGGTGGCAGACTGAGGACTTCTGGCTTCAAAGAACAGGTTTTTCCTTTTCTACCAAGCCACCCAGGGTCCTGGGCAGCAGTCCTCAGGACCTCCTTGGAACACAGCACTGGCAGAGCTTTGAGGTCTAAGTGTTCTGCAAATACTTGCTGCTTGTGATGAGGAGTAAGACTGTCTCAAGCAGGGACATTGTGGTTTTTAAAAATTATTACACCTACCTTTAAACTAGCAACTTTTTTGCTAGGCACCATTTGAGGTCCTAATTAATACTAGGCCGGGTGTAATAATAAAAAATAATAGTAATGATGACTTCTATTTATTTTTATCTTACCACAGATCAGGAACAGAGCCACACACCCAGTATGAAGTATATTGGGGGGCCTATGTCTTCAAATAGCTGAAACAGAAACATGAACTTTATGAATTGATTTTTAACTATAAGTTTAATGATGTGGGTTTAAAATTTTAGTAAGCACTGGCTGAAACCATTGGGCATCAATTTAAGAGAGAGATTGTGCTTATAAAAAATGACGTATCGCCTTAGATTCTTTCTGGAATAAGGCGATGGGATGATTAAATAGATAAAATACAAATAGAACTCTCACTTGTCATATGATTCTGGATATAGCAAGAAGATAAGCCCTGATATAGAAAGAAGCTGGCAGAATTAGTGGGGAAAAGCTAGCCTCAAGGCGTAGGAAATAACCAAATTAAATGGGCTGCTTGCAGGCACAAGTCTACTGTGGGCTAATTTGTTTCCTGCAAAAAGAAAAAAAAAAAACCTCAACTCATTTTTGTCCTCTTAAATTTTAAACAGGCACTGCGTAATTGCATTTCCTTTCTAAGATTGTTGCTTGGGCAGGAGGGATTGTGGAGTGGAGAGAAAGACAGAGAGGAGGAGAGGGAGAGAGAAAGGAGAAACCTTGGGATCTAGCTCTTGCTTATCAGGGATGCTAATAACATCCCACCTGCCAGTACAACCAGGAGATGGATACATTTCATCTAGGCATCTTCTCTTTGAAATATCAGTGTTCGCTCTTTTTCTGAGGAAAATCCTAACTTCAGTTTTCTTTCATCTCTGACTCTGCATGAGAAGCTATAGTTTAATGGCACTTAGTAGACCAATTGATTAAGCACTGACCTCATTTGTAGGCTCAACCCAGACAGGATACAGAGAAAGCACGAAGACTGTTTCCTCAGGCCACGTACTCCTGTTTCTCCTGTCCCTGCCAGATGCTTATTTATTCACTAGTTACTTCCAGAAGGCTTATCATATGCCCGGCACTATATTGGGTGCTGGAGAAACAAAGAAGATGTGCTGTAGTACTGTCTACGGAGGAAGAAAGGTCCATGAAGTCATATGAAGCTTACTGTAGCTAGAGAGCATGAGTAGTGAGGGAAGGAGGAGGCTGGTAAGAAGGAGTGATAAGAGAGATGGGGCTGGAGAACCGAGCAGAAGGATTTTGGACAACAGGCCCTATCACAAGCCTTGGGAGGTTGGCTTTCACTCTGGTTAAAAATAGGAAGTGTTGAATGTTTGCTGTCAAGTTTTTGGAAAAGGGGGACGATATGGTCTGATTTGCACTGCAGGAGTACTGTAGGGGTGGAACACATGCTTTCACCACTTCCTGATCTAGCTAGTTAGAAAGACTTGTCAAGTCATTAGCCAAACTATACCAGTATCCCCAATGCCCTAGTTCAGACTGGCATAATTTTCTTCCCTGGACTATTACAGAATTGCCTCTCAGATATTACTACATTTTCACACTCCTTATAAATATCGAAGTGCTTATAGATTACTTCTTCTGTAAACAAGTCACATTATATTATGACTTTCCTTGAAAATATCTGAGGACTCTCCCCACCCAAAGGGTAAAGTCAAAACTCCTTCCCAAGGTCCTTGGCAGACAGGCCTCACATCATATTTTAGTTTCTCTCCTCCACTAGACCATAACTCCACTAGGACTGAAAACAGGCCTTATTCATCTTTGTAGACTCAGTGTCTAGTCTGGTGCATGGCACACGGCATTCGCTCAGTAAATGTTTGCAAAAGAGTGGAAGAGAAATCTGACACTCCCACCATGTACATCTGCTTCCTCTCAAGTTAGAATAGTCCATGCTACATTTTGCTGCAGGCAGCAGGACAGTAGCAGAATGACCAATGGCTTTGCCTGCCTCCTGTGTTATCAGCCTCATCATCATCAAGCCTAGAATTGCAGTGAGCCTCTAGTCACCGAGCACTTACTGCTGGTGATGGATGAACCTATGGCACAGGGAACAAATGAGGCTCACTTTCAGAGAGACGCTTCCACGCGCATCCTGAGCAGTGATAAAGAAGGCCTGAGAACAGGAGTGAGTTTGTAAGAGTGATTTGTTTGTAGGGAATCAATACTGAGGACTACAGCACTGCTTTTGTAGTAACGGTCTCTAATTGGCACCTGGGCAAGAAAAGAAAAAGTAATATGGCCCTCTGAGGCAAGGAGTGAAATTCTCCTACAGCCAGTGGGATCTGTTGGAGCTTCTTTGGAGGGCCACATATTCCAGAGAGGATGGTGAGGACAAGAATTCTGAAGGTCAAAAACTTGTGTTTGAGCCAGGCGTGATGGCACACGCTTGTAATTCCAGCATTCGGGAGGCTGAGACCGGAGGATCCGGGTTCACGGCCAGCCTCAGCTACCTAGTGAGGCACTCCGCAACTTAATGAGACCTGGTTTCAAAATAAAGAATAAAAAATAGGGCTAGGGGTATAGCTCGGAGGTAGAACACCCCTGAGTTCAATCCCCAGTACCACAAAAAAAAAACCCCAAAAAACAAAAAACAAAAAAAAAACTTGTGCTTGAAGAAGACAGATTATATTAATTATATTATATGCATTTGTGGTGTGTGTGTGCGTGCGTGTGTGTGTGTGTGTGTGTGCAGAAAGTGTTAATCAGAAATATACCAAATTACAATATCTTTTTTTTCTCCAGTTATCAAAAATTATCAATTTTTTAATTTATTTATTTATTTATTTATTTATTTATTTATTTATTTATTTATTTATTTATTTATTTTGTGGGTCTGGGGATTGAACTCAGGGGCATTCGACCTCCGAGCTACACCCCCAGCCCTATTTTTTATTCTTTATTTTGAAACCGAGTCTCACTAAGTTGCAGAGTTCCTCACTAGGTAGCTGAGGCTGGCCGCGAACCCGGATCCTCTGGTCTCAGCCTCCCGAATGCTGGGATTACAAGCGTGCGCCACCACGCCCGGCCGGTAAAAATTATCAATTTTAGAGAAGAAAAAAATCAATAGTTAATCCCAACATTGGGCATACCAAATGTAGTATTTGGGTTATTATTAGTATTTTGGATTATTAACTTGCAGTATTTTGTATGATTATATAAACAGAATAATACACAATTAAAGGCCACAAACCTCAGTAATCAAGTAGATATAGTTTCAAGTCTAGTACTGTTACTTACTACCTTCTTCACTGAAAAGATATTTCAACTGTCTAAGCCTCAGTGTTTTATTTTTTTTTTCATAAAATAAGGATAGCAATAATATATAACCCACAGTTTTGTTTTGAAGAATAAATAAAATAACTCACATAAAATGTTTAGCATAAAGTCAGATGTGGTAGTGAACATCTGTAATACCAGTACTTGAGAGGCAATGGCAGGAGAATTGCAGGTTCAAGGCCAGCCTCAGCAACTTAGTGAGACGCTGTTTCAAGATAAAAAATAAAATAGGTCTGGGAGTATAGCTCGGAGGTAGAATGCCCCTGGGTTCAATTCCCAATACCAAAAAAAAAAAATGCTTAGAATAAACAAAAATTTAACATGGTGCCTTGTACATATAGTAAATAGTAAATGTTAGGTAATATTTTTAACAAAATGGATTTTATATTGTATGTGTGTATAGTTTTATGTTATGCTTTTCCTTTCTAATACCCTCAACATATTTTTTCATATTACTGTCTGGTAATTCATTTTACCATTATTCTGTGTTTAAAAAGCTAATTTGTTTTTATTTTTCATCATTATGAATAACATACACAATAGCAATGAATATTTTTAGCCTAATCTCTACCGTATCCATAATTATATTCTTAAGATGACTCTCTAGAAATAGAATCACTAGGTCACAGGGCATGACTGTTTGAATGTTGTTGATACCCAGAGCTGAACTATCCCCTAGATAGGCTATGCCATTTCACCTTCCTTCTAGCCTAAGTCACAATTTTCATTCATACCAACAGTGGACAGTAGATGTGCAGATACAGATATGTATCTTGCCAATTTAGTAGGTAAAAACTATCTTAATTTTTAAATATTATAAAATAGTATTAACTTATGTTATCAAATAGTAATATTTAATATATTATTGAGATAACATATTAAATAATATTAGCTCATTAATTCATTTCAAGTCACACCTTCCTGGGCCATTTGATACTAATACTGGTGATTACATGGGTAAGAAGTGCCCCTTATGTCCTTTGCTACAGAAGCTGGTGTTATCACATAGAAGATAGAATCAAAGAGAAAACTCCATGACTGTCTTCAAGGGTATAAGTTTATGTGAAATAATTTTTTCCCAGCCGGGCGTGGTGGCACATGCTTGTAATCCCAGCATTTGGGAGGCTGAGACCGGAGGATCCGGGTTCGCGGCCAGCCTCAGCTACCTAGTGAGGCCCTCTGCAATTAAGTGAGACTCTGTTTCAAAATAAAGAATAAAAAATAGGGCTTGGGGTATAGCTCGGAGGTAGAATGCTCCTGGGTTCAATTCCCAGTACCGCAAAAAAATAATAATAATTTTTTCCCATGTTGTATATAGTTTAAATAAACAAGAGGAGCCAGGCTTCCATAGGCTACAAGGGCAGATCAGTAACTTCCAATATGAAACACTGGGAAGCCCCCTGAGGGAGATCATGGGATCCCTGGAGCTCTTAAGACCAGCCCAGTCACCTTTGTGCTCAGGGGGAGCTAGAGATTCACCCCCAAGAGGCACTTCCCTTGATGTGTTTAGTCTCTTACAATCCTGCGACTCGCAGTTCTTTTAGTGCAGTGTTGATTTTATGATATTTGGGGAACTAACAGAGATGGTTTTATACTGGTGCCTACTTCAGTTGACATTTTTGAGCAGATGAATTAAGTTCTATCTAGAAACCATGTCTCTCCTTACAAGTCCGGACACAGACAGCGCCGCTCCTGCCGTCAGCTGTCGTGTGTGAAGCAGGTTAACAGCTAGCAATGATGACCACAGCTTTCAAAAATAAGACTGTGTTTGTTCTTTTCATGTTTAGGCAATGTTTTATGGAAAAGTGTATTTACTGTCCAAAAAAATATGTTTAAGGGTGGAGCATATAATGAAGAAATAAATTAGTGCAACAATTATTATTATTATTATTATTATTATTATTATTATTATTATTTTGTTACTGACCAGCCTACCCCAGCTATTTCCCCTGGATTCTTTCACACAAAGAACACATTGTTATTGGAGCCATTACAGAGCTGCTCTGCTCTGCCAGGCTCTGCGGGGCTCGAGGGAAATGGCTATAGATTGCAGCAGAAAGTCCATCAGACAGATCACATGTGACCCCACTGTTTCTAGGAAAGAATGCACTAGAACACTTCAGCTGAATAGACAGATTTTCCAAATGTTTTAAATCAGTTTTGAGACAAAAAGAGGAAGATGCTAAGAAATGGATTTGGCCTATACACACTCGACCATGCAGTGCCCATTTCTTTGGAATGCAGACATTAGGGGCTTTCATGTGGATAGGGAATCTTAAGGGGGGGAAAAACCCAGCCCACCACAACAATTAAGCAGCAATTGAAGAAAAGCAGCCAAGAAAAGATGGTCCTGTGTTAGTACAATAGCTCAGGGGCTTTTCATTTTGGGGCATAAAGACAGAACAGAGAATGTTGTTTTCTTTCTAAAGCCCTTTTAAAAATGGTAACTGCATCCTGCTCTTGTAGATGTATTACTTATGACATCCCAGTTTTCATCCGTTCATGATTTTACATTAGAGTTAAATCTCTGCAGCTTGAATCTCACGGCTGAGTTAGCCAGAGCCCATAAAATATTGAAACCTTTAGAGCAGCAGCCAGCCAGGTTGAGAGAAGTTCATGTCCAAAGCTGAGCTTTAGATTCTGAGACATCCCAATTGGAGTGTAGTACAGAAAAAAGCACTGATAAAATTTTCATAAAAATGAGCTAAGGATATTGCTAGCATGCTTCTCAGCATCTATATGAAAACTTAATCTGAGCTAATGGAAAGGATATGAAAGCCTTTCTCAATTCAAACACAGTCAATGCATGATTCATAAATTATTGTCAGAGAAGTGATTCAGCTCCCAGATTTATTCTCTTTTGGGTAGGAGCAACCAGAGGAAAACTGGGTCTTTTTGACCTTTAATGCCAGCAAATTTTACAGTAGAGCTGTCAATATAACCAAGTAAACCAGTCATTTCTCCAAACAGCAACAAAATACCCACATAAACCCCATGCGGGCTAATATTAACTTGGCCCACTAGGTTACTGACGGCACATTCCGAGCTCATCTCACTGCACAGGACTGAGTGAAATAGCTGTGTGGCCAAGGCCACATCCTCCTCAGTAGCTTGGGTGAAATATGGCTGTCAGTTGTCCCCATTATACCCTTCAGGTGGTGACAACTGCATGGACTCCCGTTTTCCTCTAAAGAAGGAATTATTCCTAGTAGTATTGTTATTATTAGCAGCTCAATTATATAGATAAAGAAAAGGAATTAGCTTGTGCATTAGATCATAAAAGAAATAGTGCTATATGGAAATTATGGACATGTTTAGATTAATGGGAACTAAAGTTATGTCAGACAATAGGATGGATACTTGAACAGTCCTGCATGTTGGGAAGCCTACTGGAAATGTCCTGTAGATCTTATTTTTTAACTCTATCAAACATTTTTGCGTCCCCACACAAGCATTGTGGAGAATATAAAGATAAAAATGCAAACTGTGTGTGTGTTAATAACCTATGCAATTGAGCCATAGAAGTTGACTTGAAAAGGTTCTCAAAGATTATTTAGGTATGGTGGTGCATGCCTGTAATCCGAGTACTTGGGAGACTGAGACAGGAGAAGCGCAGGTTTGAGGCCAGACTCAGCAGCTTAAGTGAGGCCCTTTTTCAAAATAAAAGATAGAAAGGAGTGTAGCTCGGAGAGAAAATGCCCCTGGGTTCAGTCCCCAGTACCATGAAAAAGAAAAAAAAAGATTGTTCAGTCCAAATTCTTTCCCTGTTTGGACCTTTATAATCTTATGTACAACCCCCCCCCCCCACTGAGTGGCTAATTAACCTAGATTGCACATGCTTACAGAGAATCACTCCCCTGAGTTACCAGTGCCATTCTCTTCGCCAATGACTCAAGTTAGAAACCTAGAATCAATTTTTATTCCTCATCGCTCAAAGTGCTTGGAGTTACCATGTGCTTACCAGGAGGTAAGCGGTGCTTCTCTAAACAGTTCCAGTCCCATGACTGTGTGGCCACAACCTCTGTTCAGGCTTATCTCTACGACTAGTTTCATATTGTCCAACTTTCCCTGCCTACGAGTACTTCTTCTTGCAGTTTAGTCTCTATTCTGACACTGTAGTTTCTTTCCAAGACAGACCTAATCATGTCACCCATGCATTTTTAAAAGCCTTTTTATGGCTTCTTGGTTTTTATAGAATTAAGCCCAAACTCATTAGCATGCTCAATCTGACCCTGAGATGTCTGCTCCAGACCCACCTCCAGGCAACCATGCTCTAGGCTGGACCAGTTGTTCTCAACCCTAGGTGCACACTAGACCCACCCGTGAGTGGAGCTTTAAGCAAACTGAAGACTGGGCCCAACCTGAGATCCGCGGATTGGGAATTTGGGGGCAGGGCCCAGTCTTGTGTATACTCTTTAGAGATTACCAAGTGAATCTAATGCACAGCCAGGGTTGAAGTTATTGCTCAAGGATTCCCTGGCTGCTTTCTCTTCTTTCAACACCTATGAACTTTTGCAACTCCGTGCTTCTGTTCAAGATGTTACTGTGGCTCAATATCCGACTGGCTTCATCTGAACTGAGAACAAAAGCAAACATTAGTACTTAGTGTGGTATTTTCAGAATGGTCAGGACATAGAGGGGACTTTAAGGAACTCATAAGGTTGACTCAGAAGAAAGATACTGGAGTAAACATTTACTAAGCAGCAAGCCATATCCTGGGGACTTCCCTGGGTTAGAAGTGCAGTGAAAAACATTTGGAGCCGGGCGTGGTGGCCCACGCTTGTAATCTCAGCATTTGGGAGGCTGAGACCGGAGGATCCGGGTTCATGGCCAGCCTCAGCTACTTAGTGAGGCACTCTGCAACTTAGTGAGACCCTGTTTCAAAATAAAGAATAAAAAATAGGGCTGGGGGTGTAGCTCGGAGGTAGAATGCCCCTGAGTTCAATCCCCAGTACTGCAAAAAAACCAAAAACAACAAAAAAAACATTTGGACCGGAGAAGGTAAGCTTTGGGAAAGCAGGAATCTTATTTGTCTTGGTCCATGATGTAATTCCAACCCAGAAAATACTACCTGGAATATAATATGTACTTGGTAAATGTCTGCTAAAAGAAAAAAATTATTGAATTGGAGGCGACACAAACATACAAATAATGCTGGCTCAGCATTTTGAGCTATGCCATTGGCTCAGCCCAGCACTTCAATTGACTAAGGGGTTTTTGTTGTTGTTATTGTTGTTGTTTGGTTGGTTGGTTTTTAAAATTCTGAATCTGTGACTTCATGTGAGAACTCTCCCAGGCTTCAAATATGTGTGTTAGCTCCTAGAGCAGGGGTTCCACATTTTTTTCTTTACATAAGTACCATGTGTAAAGGTGCCCACATTGCTACCAGATTCATCAATAATTTACAAAACACATTTTGAATGTAAAATCCTATTTCAAGTACACATTAAAGGGCAGTATAAGATTTAGACCTCCCCTTGAGGAGTTTACATTCTAGTTTGGGATTGAATCACTACGGAATAAAAGAATAGGAAAACAGAAGACAATCTATCAATAAGTTGATAAATATGGTACATGAGGTATGGCCAGAATTTTCATAATAAAGATGGATATCTCTCCCCTGACATGTGAAAAGCAAGGCTATTTCTCCTACTTCTCAAGGGTGAGCATTTGAAGGGCAAGCACAGTTTATTTTTTGAGGTAGAAAGCTACACCCGGATGTTACATTAGAATGCTGTCCCTTCTGGGCCATTGTTGAGCCCTATCATGATCCTGGGTGAATTCTGTTAAAGAGAGACATTATGACTGTATTCCAAGAGTTTTAGAGATACCTGTGTAATTGGAATCATGTTTAGGACAGCTGCAATCTGTATTTTCACATCTAAGATCTATGAAGTAGTAGTCTTTTTAGTTTTTAGAATTTTATTGGTGCAATATAATTATGAACTGTAGTGCGATTCAAATGATACACTCATGTATGTGTACAACATCTCTATGAAGGAACAGTTTAAAGAAGGATGAAAATATAAGTATGTATGGAATTAGGTCATCATGAAGTCTTGTTGAATCCCCTGTAGACCTGATGGAGAAGAGCTCATACTAGTTACCTTTCTCCAGGCTGGCCCCTTCTCAGTGACACTTCCAGCCAGGAGGCTTCAGAGGAAGGGAAGGGTGGTAGAGTCTATTACCAGCTTCAAGGATATATAACAGTGGACCAGGACATCATCTAAGTCAACTCTGACTTTGAGAGCTGTTTCTCTCCTTAAGGAATTGTCTCACATAGGAAGATGTATAGTATCCATACTGTAGCAGTTGAGGGACGGGAATAAGAACCAGTGTGCTATTTAAATCAGGCCTACGAGAAGAAAGAAGGTTCTTCTAATTAGCTTTTCAAAATCACTGTGATCACAAGGCTAGGATCAGAAAAATAGGAATGAAGTATCCTCGTATACCTGTGTAGGGAACATTTCAAAACACTTATTGTAATTGTGCGACTTCAATAGAGCTGCTATTTCAAGAGCTGCTAGAGATAAAATTCTACTGTGTGGTTAAAATGTTGGTCTTTGTGCTAGAAGATTAAAGAGCACAATCTCCCATTTATGTCCCTTTGCCATATAGGCACATCATTGTGTCATCAGCATTTACCAATCTCCTTAAAATAGGTACCTTATTTAGGTTGATTAAAAAAAAAAAAAAAAAAAAAAGAACAACAAAAAAAAATCCCCTGAAATCAGCCTCTCACCTGAAAAAAAAAAAAAAAAAGCTCCAGGAAGCAGGGCTGTTTTCTTGCTCACAGTTTCCTTGCACTGTGGCAGCATCGGGGGCTATTTGGTCCCCAGTGTCTGTCACCTATGGACTCAGATTTTACGAGTGCTGACCTCATTTGCTTCCTTTGTTTTTAATTGCCCAAGCAGCAATGAAAAAGGAGGCGAGGAATACCATTACGGCTCGCCAAGTTAACATACATAAATGGCATGGTGATATGGGGAGGCTGTAATAAGTCATGTGACCGAGAGCAAAGGCAGCCCAGCGTGCAAAGGGAGCAATTTTCTGCCCCGCAAACAGCACTTCAGGTGCTGTCGTTCATCTTTCTGTGACTTGCTCTGTCAAAGTCCGCCCAGAGCAGAGGTGTTCAGGGACCCAACAGGCCATAAGTGTCCAGCTGAAAAACCTGGGAGACGTCCCCAGGCCCTAGGAGTTCACTTTTTCAGTTGCGCTGATTTACTTCAGAACGCTCCTTCGGGGAATTTCTGCCTTCCCTGGCTTTACTTTCCCATTTCCTTTCTTGTCATCTTTAAAAATCCATTAAAATCACGCAGGCGGTTTCTGCAGGCTCAAATTTCTGAGAGTTTCTGTCGCTTCATAAAATGCACCCTTTCAATGGGCTGTGGTCTCTTTGTGCTTTTAGGGCTTGGAGACTGAGACTTTTAATTAGAGGGGGTGATCAGAGATCAGGAAAGCCAAGATGGCTGAAATTCTCTGGGAAGTCAACATTTTTCTACTGGGGATCTAAAATGGCTACTGGGCTCACAGATCCAGGGTGGAAGCACGAACTGTGGATTATCAGAACAGGAAACAAAATTAAAACATGCTCCCTACCTCCATTTTCCCCCTAATTATCTGTTTCAAAGTCCTTCAATTGCCAAGGTTAAGTGTTTATTGTCAACACCCACTGAAGGCTGCTTTAGGAAAAGAAATTCCGCTTTTAATTTGTTTACAAATCCAATTTCCAAGGGTACTCCTTACCCTGCAAAGCACAATTTCTTCTGAAACCTTGCCTGTAATTTGTCTTTCCTCCCACTGAGTCCTCTGTCTACACCCTTCTGCTCAGTTCATTCGTTGTATAATATGCACGCAGCCTTCTCCACAATACAGGAAGATTATATTCAAATGCCACCTCACCGATCGCATCATATTAATTCAGATTTGTCTATCATTTTGTGTGGTTGCTGCTTTGCCTTAGGTATTATAATAACAATACCTCACCTGTCATATCCACCAGCACTGCCTCACCTAGGAAATTGCTCTAATACTGCCTCGGATCTCACAGACCTTTTCTATTCTTTTTAATTTTTTCACACAAGCTTACCTATTACTGCACAATAATTGAACTTTTATTGGAGGCCTGCACATATATTTTTATTATATTTTACATCTATTCTAGCAATCATTACATGTTGATTCTACAGAAGATTGAATCATTCAAAGCCAGTTCTTTCTCTCTCTCTCTCTTTTCTCATCTGTAAGACATCTTGTTCCCTTTCAAACTACTGCCAATCCCTATTTGGGTAGCTTCAGTAAGTAATATTTTGAGATAGATGAACAGCTATTCAAAGTGTTATTTATTTGGGGATTTTAATATTAGGCAATATTATATGGCTCTATGAAAATATGCCTGGATGTCTTGGGTTGGAAATCTGAGCTTAGTGTTTCATTTCTTGTGACAGAAATTTGAATGTACATATTCAAAAACAAAATACAATTTCTTTAAAACACATTTTTTTTTCAGAGAAATCCAAAGTGTGGCAAATGCCAAATAGAGATTTTTGCTTTTCAGAATAATATAGATAGATTTTGCATTCGTGCAATTTTTTTTTTTTTTTTCATTGTGAAAGCTGCTTAAGTAATTTTCAAGTATCCACAGCCATGAGCACGCTGGCTGGTTTAACATGGCTTGCTGAATTAGAAGAAGGCTACCTTTTAAGTGCTATATAATGAAAACAGATGACACATTTAAATAAAGTCTGCCACTGCCTTATAAAGTATGCCATGTTCCAGAGAAAAGAAAAAGTTGCTGAGAACAAATACCATCTTACTGACGAAGAAGCCATCGCCAGTGTCTTTTTGCATAATTAAACTGGACATGTTTTAGAAAAATGAAATGACAAAGATGTACTGTTAAGCTGCAAATAGTATTCAATGGCATTATCAATTGCACGGATTCCAAGGTTTGCATATTAATTGCAGGAAGGTGCTAATTTGAGTGCTTTAAGCTCCATTCACAAGCCTGTTTACATGCTTTGTTCCACCTGGACCTGTTTGGAGGTTTGTCAAAAACCTAACAAGCAGAAAAATATTGCATTTGAAAATACGCATGCATGTTTAATTAAGTCAGGGCCACTGAACATTCCTCAATATATTTAGCTGTTGAGGTTTAAGCACCATCAGAGCATCAAGCATTATCACCTTTTGAAGTATTGCCGAATCTTTAATATTTAAAGCACAAAGCAGACTGTAATAAAAAATTCTAGCAGACCCTAGAAGATTAAAGACGCATTATAAATGTGACAGTTTGTAAATGGAACACCAGTATTAAAGGATCCCCCCGATATTTCACAGCATATTTTTCAGGTGTGTGCTAAATTATGAATACAATTAAATAGCTGTAATTATTCTCCAGGACTGGACAGTACACTTAAATGCCTACGATATTTGCAATTGGCTATAGAATAGGAATTTACAGCACAGTGGCCTGAATAGGCAAGGGATCACCAAAGCTCTTTCAAAGCTAGTGAGAACTTCACTCGCCCTATCTGATGGGTATCCTTTAGGAGCCTGAAGCCAGTGACTCGGTCCTGGATAAGTCTGTACAACTGCAAACAATGCATCAGGAAAGAATTAACCACGGCTCTGATACCCAGAGTCATGTGTCTTAGAGGCCACATGGCAGTCACCATTCAACCAGTGAGCCTGCGATTTGTATGTTTTTTGACACGCCCCATAGGATCAAACACATGTAGCGCCCAGCACAGAGCAAGTTCTAAGTAAATATTTGTAAAATGAAGGGACTACTCAGTGAATAATAACTGTAACATGATCCATCTCTTTGAATACTTTAATATTTTCATTAAGTGAATTTTTCTGGAAACTAAATTTAGTGTGATTAAGTCAAATCCATAAAGTGAGGGAAGAAAAGAGGCTTTTTTTGTGCTCTGAGCAACAGCCTGCATTGCATTGTGTTAGGCCAGAATCAGTGCTCTGATTCTGCTCACCTGTGGGAGCTGGGTGGCCTTGCTGGATCTCAATCAACTTTTGCTTCCATATCTACTACATCGGGCTGATAATTCCTTGTTGTCTGAATTAAATGGGGAAATGAATGACAGGCTCTCTACTTGGTGCAGACAGAGGAACTGCTTGATAAACAATAGCATTTCACCAAGAAAGACAGCAGGGGTTATTCATTTAGAGCACAGATTCTGGCCCAGACTGCCCAAGTTTGAGTCCTGCCTCTGCCACTCTTCTGGCTGACCTTGGACATGTTTATCTACTCGAACTTCAGTAAAGTGTAGGCCCTAACAAAACCTGCTCCATAGGGTGGAAATGAGGATTGGACAGTGGCTGGAATGGGTCACAGAAAGTAACAAACAAATACAGGTTGTAAGATGAAATGAAACCAGCATTAGCTCACTGCCTGCTGTAGGAGCCAGCTCTGAAAGATGAATCACAACTCATGTCACAGGGCATGTGCTCCGGGACTCCCAGTGCATGCCTGAAACCACAGACAGTATCAAATCCTGTTCCTACCATGTTTTCTCCTATAGATACATACCCACCTATGATGAAGTTTAATTTATAAATTAGGTACAGTAAAACATGAACAACAGCTAATAGTAAAATAAAACAGCTGTAGTGACATACTATAACAAAAGCTATAAGACTGTGGCCTCATTCAAAATATCTTATTGGGCTATGCAGTATTTTTGGACCCCAACTGACCACAGATAACTGAAACTGCAGAAAGCAAAATTGCTGACGTGGAGGAGTCCTATATTGTAAGAACCATAGGAACTGAGTTTCTGGCTGAGGCCTTGGGGCTCAGGATGGGTGTTCTCTGAGTCCTAAAAAACTAGTGCAGCTGTTGGGAAACTTGTCTCTCTGGTTTAGAAAAGATGTGTTTCTCAGCCAGCTACCCTGGCAGAAGCTGGTATCACTTTTTCACTGGTCTGCCGAGGCCCTGGGGCCTTTCCCAGTCCCCATTAGATGACTGACCATATTAGCTCTCGCTGATTGCAAACCTGCTTGATGCAAGTGCCCTACAAACAAGATCTTGTTATTCCTTACAGCAACCTCATGAGGGAAGCACTATCTTCATCACCATTTTGCAGGTGAGGAAACCAAGGCACAGAGCAGTTACTTAATAAGCCTAAGATGATAGAGCCAGCCAAGGGTGGGTCAGGTCTCAGCCCAGGTAGTCTGAGTCCACAGTCCATATAATTGTTATTATTATTGTTATTATTATTATTACTTATTTGTGGTGGGGGGCTGGGATTTAAATCCAGGGGCATTCTACCTCTAAGCTACACCTCCAACTCCCTCTTTTTTTGAAACAGGATCTCACTAAGTTGCAGAGAGCCTAAGTTTCTGAGGCTGGCTACAAACTTGTGATCCTCCTGTCTCAGCCTCCCAAGTACTGAGATTACAAGTGCCGCAATTCCCAGCAACCCAGTCCATGTTATTAACTGTTACATTATAGTATCTTTTCATAGGTGACTGTGTGATTGCTCAGAAAATTCCACCTGGGTTTTACTTGAGTTCTAGTGGGTCTTGGATTGAGGTAAGATTATATAATAGTGTGTCCACGCACGAGCCCACACGTGTGCATGGTTGTGTGTACTTATGTTCACTTCAAAGATGCCTTAGAAAGCAAAACTCAAATTTCTTTTTTGTAGCAGAAGCAATAACTCAGAGTCATGGTACAAGAGATGGGCAAATTTGTGTATGGAGCAAATTTTCTACTGTCTGGGAAGAAAGATAAAATTGATATCTTTTCCATTTTGGCAATCACCATTATTAGAACTATGCTGATAGACTAAGTCATGCAGGCTAATGCTTTTTGTAGGAAAAAATTTACCCAAAGTCCCCAGAGAACACGTTCACCATGAGAGAAGTTTCCATTGATGGATTCTGTTCAATTTTGTTTCAAAGCCAGACCTTCTACACTAGGACAAGGCAGGAGGGAAAAGGAAAGAAGTGTGTTCTACATAATGCCAGACTGCAGTAAGAAATGTCATTTCCCTTCTTAGCTCCTTGGCTGAATGGTCATTCATTGGAAATAAGGTGAGAACACCGATTGTACCATGAAGATGCATAGCATCAGAAGATGAAGGGCAGTAGGCTGCTGTAGCAATGACCTCACCTTTTTCATGCGTTCCTGTATCCATTGCCTTAGGTATTCCCTTCTTGCACTGGTTCTGAGTGTGGCCATGTGACTGCTTTGTTCAGTGAGCAACATAAGCAGAACCTTAAAAACAGCTTGCCCATTGGGGTTTTTCCTCTCCTGTTATAACGTCTCTGCTACCATATGAAAGAGCCTGGGCTAGTCTGCTGGATAGTAAGAGATGAGCAGTGCAGGTACCAACCAAGAAACTTGCCAACTTCCAGAGAGATAGGAGAGAGGCCATCTAAGATCACCCAGCTTCCAGTTGTCCTGCCAACTACATGTAGATGCTTCAGAAAGCCTAGCAGAAACTGGCCATCCCAGGCCAGGAAAATACCTATCCCTCCCTAGTAATCAGGAACTAACTAAATAGCTTAAGTAATAATTTTGGAGTACTTATTGCCTAACAAATACATTGTGAGACTGGTTTCAAGAAAAATGGAAGCTTTTGTGACAAAACCCCAAAATTGGTGTGAATTGGTTTTGGATTTGAGCAGTGAGAGAGGCTGGAAAAATGCCAAGGAAATGTCTATGGAAACTTGGAAAAATGTCAAACCATATTACAAAATAGTACAACAACTAGACAATAAGTTTTGAAGTGGTTTGTTATTGCAGCAATAGCCTACTGATACATCAAGAGAAATTTTGAGAAAGAATAGCCAAAGCCAAAAGAAACATTAGATGAATAGAAAGTTCATCCTGAGGCCTTTTAAAGGATCTATTTACTAGCTAAGGTGGCATCTGATGACCATGACTGGAACATAAATCTGCTTTTTATATTGCTATACACATTCCTTAGAAACTATTGCAAGAACAGCAAGAGCATCATTGTAGCAGTGGTCACAGGTTAATTCCCTCATTTACTTACTCATTTATAATTCAACAAATATTTTAAATTTCTTTCTGAGCTAGATCCTGAGCATATAGTTCTAGAAAGACAGACGCGATTTCTAGGAAATAGTATGTTTATTACATATAAGAAATGTTGTCAGTTGAGTCCCAAAATAATTCATTTCTGCAAACTCCTAAGGAGTGCCTACTGTGTTGCAAATATTGAACCCATTATTAATACCATAGTTCAAGAAGGGTATAAAAACACAGAAAGTGATGGAAATGACCCAGATTAGATGGAACAGGTACTCTAGTGATAATCTTCTGGACAAAGTGTTGATAGTATTAGAAAAGCTTTTGAATCGAAAGTCAGAGGTCATCTTGGTTGATTTTTAGTTCTGCCATTTGTCAATAATAACTAATATTACTGGGTGTTACTACAATATTCCAAATAATATATTAATTACTTAAAAATGTACTGCCTCATTTAAATTTTACAGCCATCTTCTGTACCATTATTATTGTAATTATACAAATGAGAATGTTGAGGCTCTAAGGAGGAATGTTAATTACCCAATGTCTCAGAGCTAATAAGTGGCAAAGCCATGCTTAAAATCCAGTCCTGTCTGACCCTTGAGCCAGGACTTTTATGTACTGCTAATCGAGTGACTTTGAACAAATCACTAATTCTACAGTCCAGTTTATTAAAGTTTAAAACTAGGACTTCAAATCAGATAACCTCTAGATGTCTTCCATCTCTAACATTTTATGATTTGAACATTACATATGACTTTACATCTGCTTAGTATATAGAGTTGAAAGATCTTGGCTAAATACTGCAGTGGGCTTGAAACACTTTCCTCAGATAGAAACTTTCCAACTACAAATCTCTAAGACCTTTTAAGTATAATTTGACCTGTTCTGACTTTCAAGTCTCAGATTCAGCATTCTTCTTTGCTATATTTCCTCTATATTTCTGTCTCTCTACTTTTAAAATTTTTAAAAGGAAAAAAAAAATAAGCCCAGAAGGAAGGACTGAAAAATGTACTACTTCCAATTCTACTGCGGCAGAGTTTGTAAACTTAAGTATTTGCTGGGAAATCTCTTTTCAAATTAGATGCATGAAATAGCCCAGATGTAAAAGAACACCATCTTGCTAAGTTGCTCATATCGCCACCATGGATAACATCTACCTAGTTATGTTGTTTTATAAAACAGTCTGTAGGGAACTTCTAGGTAGTGTGACAAATCAGCCACAACCACTTTTCTTTCCCTCCTGAAACTCAGTAAGACGACAGCAAAAGTAGATATAGACCACAAGGCAAAGAAAATGGAAATGGAAATATGAGAGGATGAGAGATTTCAATGCATTTTTATGATCATGAAAATTGATCTAAAGTAATAACTGCCTTGGCAGAATAGAGACTCCCAGAGCCTATGCAGAGGGAGAAAACTAGAAGAAGCAAGCTGGCTCCCTTTGCGAACCTTGGAAATGCTCAGGTGTGGAGACACCTGCTATCACAGGGTGTATATGTGTGTGTGTATGTGGTGTGGGAGGTGACGGCAGGTGTTGATAAGTGATGTGGACATTTGGGCAACTAGTTAAAATTCCTTACAGAACATCATCGGATCCATAGGTCCTCTCCCTATCTAGTGTCAGACAACTTCCTTTCATGTAGGAGATCAAAGGGATATTTTCTAGATAAATTGTACCAAAGAAACTCTGAGTTTGGAGGGGAAAAAGAACACAGCAAAGAGTGAAGGGAAGGTGGACAGGTCTAAAAAGTTTTGAGGTGAGTGCTTTTCTTCTGTCTCTGGCTGATTAATTTGTTTCACTGAGAGCAGCTAAAAGAGCAGAATCATATAAAATATTTAAACATCTCTGTTTGAAGATGTAATGGAGCTACCAAGACAACGACAATTTAAGGGACCAAGATCTCTGGTAGAATTAAAGTACAATGTGGTAGGACACATACAGCAATGCCTTTCTCTTTAATTTGCAAGAGGCACCCTGGAAGCTGTAGTGTTAGGGACCTAGAAAGACAGAAATGAAAAATTGGAGGCTGAAGACATAGGGCTTCATATAACACTCTCAACCTCTAAGGCCTCTATTCTAGGAGTAAGAGTGGACTCAAATTGGACCAGTCTTACAAAGCTGAAACCTAACCTTGAAACATTGGCCTATGGCAGGTTTCAGAAGATTTTATTAAGGCCAAAACACCTGCCAGAGGCCAGTGTTTATTATTTTGGAACTAAAATGATATTACCAAGAGCCTGAAATTTTCTCTGTAATTTTTCATGTATAAAACCCAAGGTTTAATGAAAACAAATAGAAACCAACATATCAGAAGACAAAAAGACAAGACTAAAAAAAGGAGGAAAATTGCAATATCCCAAGAAATCCAGATATTTGAGTTATTAAAGACTAAAATAATTATGATATGTTGCAGAAAAGAAAAAAATTAAAACTCAACAGAGAAATGGAATTTATGCAAATAAATAGATATTTTATAGCTGAAAGTTATAAAAACTGAAATAAATGTAGCAATATCTGGGAGATTAAACAGTGTTGAAGGAAGAATACATGAACTGAAAGATATATCAGCAAAAATACTAAAATGTTTATATAACATGCCCGTAATCCCAGTATTTGGGAGGTTAAGACAGGAGGATTGCAGGTTCAAGACCAGTCTCAGCAACTTAGTGAGACCCTTAGCAACCTAGCAAGACTCTGTTTCAAAACAAAAAATACAAAAAGGACTACAGGTATAGCTCAAAGGTAGAATGACTCTGGGTTCAATCCCCATTACCACAAAACAAACAAACAAACAAACAAAACTGAAAATGGAAGCCAGGATATCTTTGATATATTGAAATAAAATAACTAGAATTCTGTACCTAGCAGAAATGTATTTAAAAATTGAATGCAAAATAAGTATACATTTTAAAAAAAGAGATAACTAGTCATTGGGAGACCTTTATTAAAAGAAATGCTAATAGGATTCTTTGAGTAGAAGGAAATGTGTAACACTGCACAGAACTTACAAAATACAAAAAGGAATGAAGAGTAGGGAAAAGTAAAATATGTGGGCAGCCATATAAAAAATGTTGAATAATGTCTTGTGAAGTTTAAGACATGTTTACTATTTAAAATATTAAAATACATGGTAGCAAAAAGCAAAATAAAGGAGGAAGTAAACAAATTTAAGCGAAAAATGTCTTATTTCTAGGATAACCACTAAAAAATACAACTAACAAAGTAATAGAGAATAAGTGAATAATAAACATATTTATTTAGTCCAGAAAAATGTAGGAAAAGATAAATAAGAACATAGAATACAGTGGGTCCAATAAAGACAAAGACTAAGAAGACAGACTTAAACACAAATGTATCGTAATTAAGTTGAATGTAAAAAGATAAAATATTAGAATTAATGAACAATGATTGTCTGGATAAATAATGTCCATGCAATTTATAAGAAACAATTATTACATAAGGAAACAAAGAAAAGTTAAAAGGATAGAAAAAGTGATATCATGCATACACGAAATAAATGAAAGCTGCTATGGTTATAGTAATATTAGACAAAATATACTTTAAGGCAAGACTCTTCAAAAATAGAGTGGAACATTTGATAGTTAATGTATCAGGTTTCTGTGCTAGAAATATATAATTAATATAGGTTAATGTGTACTTTTAAGAATCAAAACACATAAACAAATTGATTAAACTAAAAAAGTAGACATCTATAATTAAAATAGAGTTTAATACTTCAGTATCTGTTAGAAGAGGTAGACAAAGTATCAATAAAAACATGCAAGATTTGAACTCAACAACCTCTCATAAACATATATAGAACATTGTACTGAGAACTAATGAATATATATTCTTTTCACGTGGACATGTGACATTTTCCAAAATTAACCATTTTCTAGTCCAGACAGAATGTCTCATGAACTTTGAATGATTAGTATAATTCAGAATATGTTCTTTCGTCACAGATAAGACATATCAGTAACATAAAGATACCTAATATAAATTCTAAAAAGTGTAGGAATTAATAAAAACTCATTTAAACCAAAGGTCAAGGAAGAAATCTCAACTAACAAAGAGTATTAAATGATAAAAATATATCACACTGAGTTTGATACAGGTAAGACCATGCTTAAATGGAACTGTGATAATTTAATTATCTATCTCAAGACATTAGATAAAGAACAGAAAATTTGAGCCGGGCATGGTGGCACAAGCTTATAATCCCAGCGTTTGGGAGGCTGAGACTGTAGGATCCAGGTTCTCGGCCAGCCTCAGTTACTTAGTGAGGCACTCCACAACTTAGTGAGAGCCTGTTTCAAAATAAAGAATGAAAAATAGGGCTGGGGGTGTAGCTCGGAGGTAGACTGCCCCTGGGTTCAATCCCCAGTACTGCAAAAAAAAAAAAAAGAACAGAAAATTAAACTCAAAGCAAGTAGGAAGAATGAAGTGATAAAAAATAAAAGCAGATATTAATCCAAAGAATAGAAATATTCACTAACAGGATCCATGAAGCTAAAAGCTGGTTCTTGACAAAGACTAATAAAATTATAAGCATCTGTAAAGCTTGTTCAATTAAATAAGAGAGAATGCATAAATCACCAATATCAGGTATTTTAAAAGAGGGCTACGGATTCTATAGATATTTGAAAGATACTGAAAAGATATTATGGGCTTTAGGGCAACTCCAAGTCTAATTGTATAAAGAATAAAAAGCCCAAAAGGGGCCTTATGACTTGTGGTGTGGTTTCTGTGGTCATTCTACAGTAAGTAGAAAAACCTAAAAATGATTAGCCACACTCCCCTAGGGGAAGAATCAGTATACTTACTCTTCTGAGAAGTCAAATCACAGTGACAGTTAAACATCGGCAACATTTTTGCGGTGACTACTAATGATGTTTCATGCTTGTGCGGGATTAAAGTCCTGCCTGCCTTTTATATACAGAGTTGAATGTGAAGGGCTCTATTCAGGTACAGGCACTGTGTGTGTTGTGTGCCTTTTTTTTTTTTTTTTTTTAAACAGGCAGGTGATATAGTAAGATAGTGGTTCAGCTATTTTAGCAGTCTAAATATATAAAATGACCTAAACAGAAATATAGCATCTATCTTTCCCAGATTAGAGTCTATACTGGGACAGGCTCCAAGGTCAGGTTGCTCTACAGGGGCTTCAAGATAACCAGGTTCCTTCTGTCCGGTTGCTCTGTCACTCCCCAGGGCATCTCTCTCAGACTTTATGGTACCTGTGACCCACCCGGGATTTCTCCTCAAATACAGACTCAGGTGGAGTAGGTCTGGGGATAGGGCCTGAGGGTCTACCTTCCAGACAAGCTTCCAGTGATGCTGATGGTGCTGATGTGGAGACCATGGTTTGAATGTGAAGGTCCAGACCTACACTTCTGAATTCCTTTCCATTGGAAATTGTATTAGTTTCCTACAACTGCTGTAACAAATAATCACAAACTCCTTGACTTAAAATAACATAAATTTATTCTATTATCACTCTGAAGGTAGAAGTCTAGTATCATTGGGCTAAAATCAGTTTCAACAGGGATTTGGTCCCCTGGAGGCTTTGGGGGACATTATCGATTCCTTTTCTCTTATAACTTCCGGGGCTGCCTATATTCCTTGACAGAGAAGGAACCAGCCCTCTGAATCCTTGATTTAAGATCTTTGATATTCATTTTAGACTTCTGACCTCCAGGCAGTAAGAGAATAAACTTTTATGGTTTTAAGCCATTGCACTGGTAGTAATTTATGATAGCAGCCATAGGAAGCAAATATAGCAGTAAACCCTGGCTTTTAGCTTGAAGCTTATGGACAGATGGATCTAGGGAAGCTAGGGGTTCAGGACAGAGCCAAAATAGAAGCGTATGTCCATGAACAAGGCCCCTACACAAGGATGATCATAGCACTAAGGGAAGCCTTGGCCCTTGGCTCTCATCTGCTCAGTTGCAGGACACTCTGGGAGCAGTTCAGAAGCCCAGTGTGAGCACTGGGCACTGAGCATACTGGTAGAATGGGAATGAGGGACATTGAAAGGGAACAAGTCAAGTCCAGTGGTTAGCAAGGTGAAGGGAAGGGGTGAGGATGAGAAATGTTAAAAATCAAATTGATGCCATACTCCTAGGGAAAAAGATTTGAGAACTGTTAAAGTAGTTCTTATCTCAAAGTTGGTCTGGAACTTGGAATAGGTTCTGAGCCTGCAGATAAGAATATCAATAGTTTTAGCTAAGAAAGGCAGGCTGCCATGTAAGACAGGCTATTTTAAAAGTTTACAAGTTTTAAAAGTTGACAAGCTATTTTAAAAGTTTGTGGAGAGCGAGACATGGTGGCGCACACCTATAATTCTAGTACTTGAGGGACTGAGACAGGAGGAGCTCACATTCAAGGCCAGCCTCAGCAACTTAGAAAGGACCTCAGCAACTTAGCAAGACCCTGTTTCTAAATAAAAAAGAAAAGGGCTGAGGGTATAGCTTAGAGGTACAATGCTCCTGGGTTCAATCCCCAGTACCTTTCCTCCCCTAAAAAAAGAAAGAAAGAAAAAGAGTTTGGGGAAGCTATTGTAGAAACTTTTAAAAAGTGAGATTACTTTCCCAGTTAAAATAATGCTATGTTCATATGTGAAGTTATCAATACCTATTTTAGTATTATATATAGGGATGGGATGGTGAAGGGGGTAGGGCAGAACCCAAAGGAAAACAAAACAAATACTGTGTGCACGTAAGTTTCTATCACTCTGAACCTCATTATGATGTGTAATTACAAAGCACCAATAAAAAACAAACTGAAAAAAAGCATAAATATGTTAGTATTTCCTGAGAAGAGTTCATGGAAATGCATATGTATTTCCTTAGTTTAACCTTAAAAATAAAGCCAGCATCACATTGGATTAATGAATATTCTATATAACTGTCAAATTCTTTTCAAACCCATTTATATTTCCTCTTATATAAAATTATATTTTCAGGTAGGCATGGTGGTACATGCTTGTAACCCCAGTACTTGGGAGGTTGAGACAAGAGGATCCAGGGTTTTTTGTTTGTTTTGTTTTTATTGGTGCTTTGTAATCATACATCTTAATGAGGAACAATCTGGTAGAGGTATATATGCACACAGCACTCATTTAACCCTTCCACAATTCCCACCCCATTCCCTCCTCCCTCTCTCCTTCTCATGTTCAGCTTAGTGATTGACTTTAATATGTTTGTGAAGGTACAGCATGTACGTTAGGATGTTTCCTTCTCCCTCCTCCTATCACCTTCAGTTTGGGTCACCTTCTTTGCTCATCTAAGGTTTCTCCTCCTAGAGTCCCTCCTATGACCCACTTTCTCCCTAGCTTCTGCATATTAGGGAAGGAATGCCATATTTTACTTTTTGTGACTGACTAATCTCACTTAGCGTAATGTTCTCCAGTTCCATCCATTTCCCTGCAAATGACATGATTTTGTTCTTCTTTATGGCTGAGTAAAATTCCATTGTGTACATATCCCATAGTTTTGCAATCCATTCATCTGTTGATGGACATCTTGGCTGGTTCCATAGCTTGGCAATTGTGAACTGTGCTGCTATAAACATAGACACACATGGATTATTCCAGTAGATATTCAGAAGTGGTATTGCTGGGTCATATGGTAGGTTCATTCCCATTCTTCTGAGGATCCTCTACTGTTTTCCAAAGTGTTTGCACTAATTTGCAATCCCACCAACAATGTATTAGAGTTCCTACTTCTCCACATCCTTACCAGCATTTGTTGTTGTTTGTGTTTTTAATGATTGCCATCCTAATTGGGGTTAGGTGAAATTTCAGGTAATTTGATCTGCGTCTCTCTGATTACTAATGATGTTGAACATTTTTTCATACATTTATTGGCCATTTGTATTTCTTCTTTTGTGAAGTGTCTATTTGGTTCACTTGCCTATTTTGATTGGATTATTATTATTATCATTATTATTATTATTATTATTATTATTATTATTATTATTATTTTGTTAGTGGTGAATTTCTTGAGTTCTCTGTATAATCTAGATACTAGTTCTCTATTGGAGGAGTAGTTGGCAAATTTTTCTCCCATTCTGTCAGCTCTCTGTTGAGGTTCTTGATAGTTTCCTTTGCTGCACAGAAGCTCTTCAGTTTAATGCAATCCCATGTATTGACCTTCCTTTGAATTTCTTGCGCCTTTGGGTCTTGTTGAGAAAGTTTTCACCTGTGCCTATGTGTTGAAGTGTTAGACCTATGTGCCCTCTTCAAGTAGCTACAAGGTCTCTGGTTTGATTTCCATTCTTTGATCCATCTTGAATTGACTCTTTTGGAGGGTGTGAAAGTGGGGTTTATTTCCATTTTTCTGCATATGGTTAACCAGTTTTACGAATACCATTTGTTGAAAAGGCTATCTTTTATCCAGTGTATGTTTTTGACCCCTTTGTCAAAAATCAATTGGCTGTAAGTGTGAGATTTTTTTCTGAGTCTTCTGTTCTTCTCCATTAGTCTATGTGTCTGTTTTGTGCCAATACCATGCTCTTTTTATTACTGTGGCTTTGTAGTGGAGTTTGAAGTCAGGCATTGTGATACCCGGTTCTTGTTGCTGAGAACTACTTTGTCTATTCTTGTTTTTTTGTTGTCCCAAATGAATTTAATGACTAATTTTTCTATTTCTGTGAGGAATGATCTTGGCAATTTAATGGGTATCACATTGAATCTGTAGATCATTTTTGGAAGAATGGCCATTTTGATTATATTTATTCTGCCTATCTAAGAGCATCGGAGATGTTTCCATCTTCTAAGGTCTTCTTCAATTTCATTCTTCAATTTTTTATAATTTTCCTTGTAGAGGTCTTTTATCTCTTTGGTTAGGTTTATTCCTAAGCATTTTATTTTTGGGGGGGTATCATGAATGGAAGTATTTTCTGCATTTATTTTTCAGCAGATTTATGGTTGGCATATAGGAAAGTTTCTGATTTTTTTTAAGATTGATGTTGTATCCAGATACTTTGCTGAATTTATTGATCAGTTCTTTAAGCCTTTTGGTTGAGTTTATTGGGTCTTCTAAGTATAGTATCATGTCATCTGCAAATAGAGGCAGTTTTAGTTTTCCTTTCCTATTTGTACTACTTTGATTTCCTTCTCTGCCTTATTGCTCTGACTATAGTCTCAAGTACTATATTGAAAAGAAGTGATGATAATAGACATCCTTGTCTTGTTCCTGTTTTTAGTGGGAACTCTTGCAGTTTTTCCCCATTTAATATGATGTTGCCTGTGGGCCTATTGTATTATTGCCTTTATGATGTTGTGTTCCTTCTATTCTGATTCTCTGCAGTGCTTTTAGCATGAATGAATGTTGGATCTTGTCAAATGCTTTTTCAACATCAATTGAAATGATCGTGTGATTTTTGTCTTTGATTTTGTTTATGTGGTGAATTACATGGATTCTTTTTCGTATGTTGAACCAGCCTTGCATCCCTGGGATGAACCCGACTTGGTCATGGTGTATAATTTTCTTGATGTGGTTTTGAATGCACATTGCTGTACTTTGTTTAGTAGCTTTGCATTTAAGTTCATCAGCGATATAGGCCTATAGTTTTCTTTTCTTGAGCTGTCTTTATTTAGCTTTGGTATTAATGTAATGTTGGTTTCATAGAATGTAAAGTTTGGGAGAGTCCTGTTTCTTTCTATTTCATGGAATAATCTGAGGGAGTATTGGGATTAGCTCTTCTATAAAGGTTTCATAAAATAATCTTGGAAAACAATCTGGCCCTGGGCTTTTGTTTGATGGTAAACTCTATTGCTGTTTATATTTCTTTGATTGATATTGGTCAGTTTAAGTTTTATATATCATCTCAACTCAATTTAGGAAGGTTATATGTGTCTAGAAATTTGTCTATTTCTTCTAGATTTTCCATTTTGTTGGAGTATAGTTTTTCAAAGTAGTTTCTGATGATCCTCTGGATTTCCACACTGTTGGTGGTAACATCATCTTTTTCATCTCTTATTTTGGTAATTTGGGTTGATTCTCTTTCTTTTGGTTAGGTTGGCTAATGGTTTATCTATCTTGTTTATTTATTTTTTTTTCAAGAAACCAGCTTTTTGTTTTGTTTTGTTTTTTCTCTACTTCATTAATGATTACTGCTCTGATTTTAATAATTTCCTGTCTTCTACTGGCTTTGGGTTAGATTGTTCTTGTTTTTCAAGGGCTTTGAGTTGTGTCATTAGGTTGTTTATTTGGTGATTTTCTGTTTTTATGTGGCCACTCAGTGCTATAAATTTTCCTCTTAGTACTGCCTGCAAAGTGTCCCAAAGGTTTTGATATGCTGTGTCTCTATTTTCATTTGTTTCTAGGAATTTCTTAATTTCTCCCCTTACTTCTTCTATGACCCATTCCTTATTCAGCAGTGTGGTGCTCAGTCTCCATGTGTTTATGTGGTTATTCTGGGTCTTCTTAGAGTTGATTTCTAGTTTCATTCCATTGTGGTCTAAAAAGACATAGGGGAGTATGTAATATTTTTTGAATTTGCTAGCGCCGCTTTATGGCCCAGGATGTGATATATTTTGGAGCTGAGAAAAATGTGAATTCAGCTGTGGTTGGGTGAAATATTCTGTATGTGTCTAATAGATCCATTTAGTTTATGGTGTTCTTTAGATCTGGGGCATCTTTACTGACCTTTTGTCTAGAGGATCGCTCTAGAAGTGTGAGAGGAGTGTTGAAGTCTCCCAGTATTATTGTATTGTGATCTTTGTGTGACTTAATATCACATAGAGTTTGTTTTATGAAAATGGCTGCACCTATGTTTGGGGCATAAATGCTGACTATTGTTATTTCTTCTTGCAGAATTGTTCCTTTTACCAGTAAAAAATGACCTGTGTTGTCTCTTCTGATAAGTTTAGGGTCTCTCTCTCTCTCTCTCTCTCTCTCTCTCTCTCTCTCTCTCTCTCTCTCCCTCCCTCCCTCTCTCTCTCTCTGCCTACACAAGTGGTGGGTATCCAGGGTAATTACAAGGCATTCTCTGGAGGCCCTGTAATGACTCTGCTTCCTGCATGCTATGGGGTTCTCCTACACCTTTGCTCCATTCCAACCACTACAGGGGTAGACCTCAAAGTCTCAGACCCTGGGAGTCTATTGCTTGCCACACCAGTCCCTGTGGCTGTGCTATTAACTTACAGTCAAGTGCTGCTCTGGCTCTTTGGAGGAAGAGGCGGTCTGAACCTCCACTGCCACAAATTCTGTCCAGGCATCTGGGCAGTCAGATGTCTGTTGAATGTGGAGCTCTAGATGCTAACCATTTATGATGAGAGGATCTGTAGCTGCTTACTGCAGCCGCTTATTCCACATCAAGTAGCTAGCTTCTTTGCAGGGGTCTTTAGATGCCTCAGTGCTAACAGTTCCTGCACAGTGTGGACAGCTCAGACAGGCCAAGATGGCACACCAGATGCTGGCATCAGTTCCTAGAAGTGGCAGGTGTAGGACACTTTGCTCTTCCCTTTTCTATCTTCTGGGTTTTGTTCCTCTGCGGTTCAATTTTTCCCTGCTTTGTTTAATTTTTTTCCCTGATTTTTTCTCTTATCAAGAAGCTGCTTTCATGACAGTTGTGTTTCAAATTTTACAGTGCCTGAGATATGCTGCTTCTCTCAGTCACCATCTTGCCAGTCCATCAGATTGCAAGCTTAAGGACAGCCTAAGCAACCTAGTGAGGCCCTGTTTCAAAATAAAAAAAAATAAAATAGGGCTGAGGGTGTAGTTCAGAGGTAGAATGCCCCTGGTTCCATCCTCAGCACCAAATAAATAAATAAATAAATAAATAAATAAATAAATAAATAAATAAATAAATAAATAAATAAATAACATTTTCTTTTTCATGTGGAAAAAAAAAGAGATACTCTTTTCCATAAATCTTGGGATTATGATTTATAAATGATCTGTGAAGATCATCTTTCTTCACACTGTGCTTTTTGTTCTTGATTCTAAATTTGAAATTTATAAAATATGTTATGCCTAAAGGCTCTCCAGAAAATGTAGTAAACCATAAATCACCCAGTTTATGGTATTTTGTTGTAGCTTCTGTCCATAGCAGATCTCACTCTTGGAGGACATGTCTCTGACCCTGTGCCATTGCAAGAAGACCCGTGGCCCTTCCTCTGGCATTGGAATAGGATCATGACAGTTTTGAAACCTTATGCTCATTCCTTGTTGCCAGCCCCCTTGGGTCGCTTTGGACATGGCTTCACCAGAGTACCATGGCCAAATTGACATAAATGAGTGTGGTGGCATACAAAGAGTGATAGCATCGGATTGGAAGCCAGAAAATTTTGGTTTTCTAGACATACTCTGTCATTTACCACCATTGTCATCTCAGTGTCTGAGCATTAGTTTCCCTACAGGTAGAATGGGCCATAATCCGCCTGACCTTATTTCCCAGGGGTGTCATAAGGCCCAAAGGGAATAATCCATTCCAAGATATTTGCACTTTTTCTAAAAAGGCATGTTTTGTCTCTCCTTCGCATCAGTCAACACAGCTACTTTATCTGGGTAATTCTTTTTTAAAGTTTTTTTATACATTTATTGATGCATCATAGTCTCACATTGTAATGTAGCTCACAATGATAGTGACAGACATGCTCACAGCACTTGTTGGGATTTTGCTGGGCTCCCTCCCCTCCACCCCCTTCCCCATATATATTATTTATATTAGTACTGGTATTTTCATGTATGTGCATAAGGTCCATGGAAGTGCTTCCTTAATTAATTCTCCTTCTGCTCTCACCCTCCCCTAAACCGCCTCCCTCACTCCACTGGAGTTTCTCCTCCATTAACTAAAGTCCCTCTGGTATCCTGATTACTCCCTAGCTTCCACATAGGAAATAAAACATATAACTTTTCACTTTCTATGACTGGCTAATCTCACTTAACATAATATTCTCCAGGTCTATCCATTTTCCTGCAAATAAAATTTTATTCTTTTTTATTGCTGAGTAGAATTCCATTGTGTGTGTCTATCATAATTTTGTAATCCATCCATCTGTTGATGGTTACCTCAGTTGGTTCCATAATTTGGCTATTGTGAATTGTGCTGCTATAAACATGGATATGTATATACTACTATAATACTCTGATTTCAGTCCCTTAGGAAAGACACCCAGGAGCAATATAGCCAGATCATATCATGGATCCATTCCTATGTTTCTGAGGAATCTCCACACTGATCTTCATAGTGGTTGCAATAATTTGTAATCCCACCAATGGTGTATAAGAGTTCCTATTTTTCTTGCATCCTCACCAGCATTTATTGTTGTTTGACTCCTTAGTGATTGCCATTCTAATTGGAGTTAAATGGAATCTCAGTGTACTTTTGGTTTGCATCTCCCTGATTGCTAATGATGTTGAATATTTTTTCATGTATTTATTGACCATTTATATTTCTTTTTATGAAGTGTCTATTTAGTTCAATTGGCCATTCATTGGGTTCTTTTTTTAATGTTAAGTCTTTCAAGTACTTTGTATATTCTAGATATCAGTCCTCTATCAGAGGAATAGTTGGCAAATATCTTTTCCCATTCTGTAGGCTCTCTCTTTAGATTATTAACGTTTTTCTTAATGAATAGAAACTTTTTAGTTTAATGCAATCCTACTTATTAATCCTCATTTTAATTTCTTGTGCCTTGGAGGTCTTGTTGAGTGAACATCTAACTGTGCCTATATGTTGGAGTGGTGGATCTAATGCTCTCCTCTTGTAATTTAAAAGTCTCTAGTCTAATTTTTAGGTCTTTGATTAATCTCAAGTTGACTCTTGTGCAGAGTGAGAAGCAGGGATTTAATTCCATTTTCTACAAATGGATAACCAATTTTCCCAATGGCATTTGTTAAAAAGGCTGTCTTTTCTCCAACGTATGTTTTAGGCACCTTTGTCAAAAATCAATTGGTGATAAGTATGTGATTTGTTTCTGTATCTTCTATTCTGTTCCGTTGGTCTATGTTTCTGCTTTTGTGTAATACCATGCTGCTTTTATTACTATGGCTCTGTAGTATAATTTGAAGGCAGGAATTATAAGATTGAATTGACTCTGCAGATCATTTTTGGTAGAATGGCCATTTTGATAATATTCATTCTGCCTATCTAAGAGCATGGGATATTTTTTCAACTTCTACAATCTTCTTCAATTTCTTTCTTTAGTGTTTTATAATTTTCATTGTCGAGGTTTTCTTTACCTCCTTGGTTACATTTACCCCTAAGTATTTTATTGTTTTTGAGGTTTTTGTGAGTGGAATTGCTTTCTGGATTTCTTTTTCAGTGGATTCATGGTTGGCATATAGAAAAGCTACTGATTTTTTAATTGATTTTGTATCTTGATACTTTACTGAATTTGTTAATCAGCTCCAGTAGTCTTTTGGTTGAAATTTTTGGGTCTTCTAAGTATAGGATCATGTCATCTGCAAATATAGATAATTTCAGGGTTTTTTCCTATTTGCATTCCTTTTATTTCCTTCTCTTGCCTTATCACTCTAACTAGAGTCTTGAGTATATATTTAAAAGGAGTGGTGATAGTCAGCATCATTTCCTTGTTTCTTATTTTAAAGGCAAATCTCACAGTTTTTGCCCCATTCAATATGATGTTTGCTTTGAACTGACCAATATCTTCCCTTTGGCTTTTGCTGTCTCCCTTTGCACCTACATTTGGGCTCTCCCAAAAGAACTTCATATATGGCATATGTGATATAGTCAATATTTTAAATATGGCCATTTCATGTTGGTGAAAATTCATGCAGTTATTTTTTATTATGGAACTTTCCCCTATATGATGGCATTTCTAGACTCTACTAGTTCTGGCTTCTATATTCTTTTGTTCTGTTGGAGAGGAAGGAATGTCTATGTTCTGAAAAACTGTCCTGTCTTTCCTCCTTGTGATGGCCCAGCACAGAGAGTAGAGCATATTGGATACCAAATGGCTTAACACAGAGACAAATCTTGATCCTGGGAATGTCATGCACGTGACAGGAAACTGGCACTTATTGGGCCAAGGCCATGCATTTATGAGTGTGAAATTTTTGGCCTGGAGATATTTTCATTATAAATTTATGCAACTTTAATCCACCCAGTAGAAATCAACATTGGAAGTCTGAAATGAACTAATACATTCAGATAACGTTGTTTTCAAGAACTCTTTATGTCATGCAAAATAGTTCTTCAAAGGCTTTTTATTTCATACCAGAGTTTCTTTCCATGTTAATGGGAGTAATAGTACTTAAATCCTCCATTAGATTGTTATTGATTATGACCATGCCAATTTCCATTCCTTTTTTTTTCTACACAAACACATTGTGCAAAAAAGAAAGTAATATTTAAGAATTTTCTGTACACTTGAACATAGGTAGGTATTTTGTCAGAAATTAAGCAAGTTTGGTAAATTAGAAAGGGATTTAGAAACACAAGGTATGCCATAGCAGATGATGATGGCAATGATAATGATGATATATGTCAGATATTTTTCTATTGTCCTTCCATTGTGAATGATAGCTGGTGAATAATTAAAAGAGTTTGTCTTCAACACCCATTTTAAAATATAAGATAATGAAATTACTTGTAACATTTCTCTTCTAAGATTCTTCATACTCTTGGTTAGTAGGGTATTTAGATTTTTATTCACGTGTTTTAGAAAGCATAAAGGAAGGGAATTGGTTATTGCTGGACTGATTTTTATCCAATTTGATCTATAGCATTTTTTATGAGTAATAATTAAGATAAGCTGGATATTATTTTTAAAGATTATAAGAGTTAGTAGGCTGTTCCCAAGGCAGCAATTTATAGTGAAAGCTGAACTTGGTGCTAGAATGTTAAAATAAAATTATCTTGAGATAAGAAATAACTCAGAATTGGGTCTTTTGCATTTAATGATAACTGACCAGTCTATGCAAGTATTTCCCAAGGTGTGACCTCCTAATCACTAATTATTTTAAATAGTCCCCCAACAGGGAATTATATGATCAAATATACTTAAGAAATGCTGTGAGCTACTTTCTCCTCTTATTGAGTTTTGTCATGTAAAATATATTAAGTTAAAGAAGTTTTGTATTGGAGAAGCATGTTTAAGTGTGTGATATCCAGTATTTCTTTTTTTTTTTTTTTTTTTTTTTGCGGTACTGGGGATTGAACTCAGGGGCATTCTACCTCCGAGCTACACCCCCAGCCCTATTTTTTTTTTATTCTTTATTTTGAAACCGAGTCTCACTAAGTTGCGGAGTGCCTCACTAGGTAGCTGAGGCTGGCCGCGAACCCGGATCCTCCGGTCTCAGCCTCCCGAATGCT